>OX637391.1:55833068-56058068 GCA_951799425.1 Ilex aquifolium | reverse complement strand
GAAAAAACACCATTATTGCTAGAACAAAAAAAGAAGTGAACCAAGCAAAGTATTTCAGCTCGACATAACCAGAGAAAGGAAGAGGGAAAGAGGGGGGGGGGGGGGGGGGGGGGGGGGGAGGTCAGCATCTGATAAAACCACAACAGAATCCAGAATTTTGAGCACAACAGTTACAAAATCATAAAGTGCCTACTCCAACTCCTTACATCGCATGATGTTATTACCAGATTTTAGGCAGTAGCTCCTGCTTGAGCTGCAAGCCTCTTCTTAGCCTCTTCAATAATAGACAGCTTGATACCCTTGCCCTTAGGAAGTGATACCCATGGTTTTGTTCCCTTGCCAATGGTGTACACATTGCCCAAACGAGTTGCAAATTCATGCCCAGTAGCATCCTGGACGTGGATAGTCTCGAAGGTACCCTTGTGCTTCTCCCTGTTCTTTATGACTCCAACACGTCCCCTGTTCCTCCCTCCGGTCACTATGACCACGTTCCCCACATCGAATTTGATGAAGTCGGTGATCTTGTTGCTCTCGAGGTCAAGCTTGATGGTGTCATTGGCCTTGATAAGTGGGTCGGGGTAGCGGATGGTCCGCCCGTCATAAGTGTTTAGGTATGGGATACCTTTCTGCCCAAACCGCACAGATCGAACTTTGCAAAGCTTAAACTGCAGAGAAATCACTGAAGAGATAAGAAACAACTTATGACACCAGTAATGTGCCAGAATCAAAAAAGGTAAATATTTAGCACCAAAAAAAAAAAGGTAAATATTTGTTATCGAGTGTGAGTACCAAAAAAAATAGCCTTTAGAAAGTTCATTCCATTGTGCTTGCAAACTTTGCGAACATAATACATTTGACAAGAAATTTTATAAAATACATCTTTATTATACCCAACCATGGTCAACATAATAGTTGCCACTCATTATAACTGCCAATTCACTCCAAGAAAAAGTGCAGAAGTATTAAGCAGCTTATTTTTGTGACTAAAAAATCATTCGCTTAATAGCCACTAAGAATTACAATTATAAAAAAAAGGGAGATGGTTGTACTTTCAACAATTGTATCAAATTGACCGTCTAGATATGCTAAAAATTAAGCATAGCAATGAAACTTTTAAAGCACTTTTATAAGTTTCAGATCATCCATGATAAAAAAAAAGGTTAGATTCACTCAATGGAAAGATAATTTTCTCTGTAGAAAACAAGGATTTTAAGACATGAGAAGACAGAACAGACTGACCTTAGCCTCCTCATCCCTTATTGAGTGGAGACGGAACCGACCTTTGGTATCATAAAGGAGACGGAAGTTCTCATTTGTTTTGGGAATGGAGACAACATCTGTCAGGGAGTGCATAACATATGCAAAACATTACATTTCTGGCAAAGGAATCAAATATTAAGAATCAACTGCATCAAATCTTGTCAATAACAAGAATAAGTAAGCTTTCCTTGCAAACAAGGCCACATAAAAATTGAGCTAAGTGTTCAAACTCAAGCACACTGATAAAGATTTTGAAGTATATGAATAATGAATCAGCAGGTTAACCACCATCCTTTTACCACACAACTTCTCTACAGTGTCATCCTATTCTATACAGTGTCATCCTAATGATACTAACAGTCAAGATCATCTCACTAGCAAAACCCTTGAAAGAAGGTTTCCAACAAAGAACTTGCCAATACATTTCACATTGGTGGCTACAAATTAAGGACAGGTTAATTATGCCTAACTATAATGAAGATTAAAGAAAAAAATATAAAACCAAAGCAATAAAGATTCACATACCCATGAATCCTGAAGGGTATGTTTTATCTGTCCTGACCTTTCCATCAACTAGAACATGCCGTTGCATCAAAATGGCAATGACCTCACGGTAAGTGAGAGCATATTTCAACCTGTTTCGCAAGATGAGAATCAATGGCAAACACTCCCTAGATTTGTGAGGTCCAGATGATGGCTTGGGAGCCTACACAAAGAAGCAACTTTTGGTGAACCCGCTAATTAATCAGGCATTGTGATAAACTCTGACCAAGTATGAAGGCTTACAAATGCTCCTCCAAGTTTGTCCAGCATCCAATGCTTGGGGGCATTAAGCCTCTTCAAATGCTTCTTCAACCCTCTAGCCTGTTATGAACCACGAGCAAAAGTTCAGAAGCATTCAAATGCATGGTGAGCTATATTACCTTACACATGCAGACTCCGTAGTTCATAAGGGCTTCATACTTGAAAGGCTTAGTGAGAATATCCTCATTTTCATCAAGTGACCTTTCAAATTAAAATTGAATCCTTCTAAGCTAGCCATTCTCTAATAAAGTGAAATCCTCACATATTCTTGGATTGTTGTTTGTGAATACTAAATCATCTACACACAAGCATACAAGCAAAATATTTCCATTCTATAGCCCAATGTAAAGTGCCTGCCCATAAGTACATTTGCTAAAATTATTTTCTTGAAAATATTGATCCTTGGTTCCTGTTCCAAACCATGTAGAGCCTTCTTTAAAATAACAATAGCCAAAATACATAATTCCACTAGTAAGAGAATTCAAGTATGGTTAGGGACTTGGGGGAATAAAATGAATAATACGAAAGGTATTTGGTTCATCCATTTATTAAGCTAAAACAGAATCCCTTTTGCCTGACTAAAACTGAATTTTAAGAATGATTCAAATTTATGCATGACTTGCAAAATAGAAAATCTGATGCTTTAACCTAACTGTTTCGGATGTAGAGAATTGCACATTTTAAATGTTTTATATCTTTTTTTCCCCTGAAATTGGCACAGGCAATAGGCGAGCACAAATAAGGCCCAAACTGTGATCCAACAAAACTAGAACTGGGCATTGAAGCATGGGGACGAGATACAAGTGCACCTATACACACAATGGCCACCTTAATGCAAACTATCTCAAACATTACTCTCTAATACCACAACTACATTTATAAACCACCTCTACGTTTTTTCCAAGTTTTTAGTTTCAATCAATTGATAACATAAGTGAATCAAGCGTCAAGAGTATGATTAGATATAGATTGGAACAATAGTCATACAAAACACTTTTTTATTTTTAGGATAGATTATCGTAGATTCCACTAATCAGAATCATTATAAAACAGAAGCAGATATGTACACTCTGCTGTGCAACATCTAGATAACAAACTACAATATATCTCTCAGAAAATACTGGTTCATGTATTTTCAAACCAGGATCTAAAAAAATTCTATGAACCATATATAAGTGTAGAGATTGCATTTTTTTAAAACGATCAATGACAATGAACCGAAATATAATCAAACAATTCAGTAGAGAGAGTGTACCATTTTGAATCTTTTCCAACACTCTGCTAAGCCAGCACTGTTCTTCGACGCTGGAGAGAGAGACGGTGTCGGTCTAGAAGTGTGAGCACGAGCTGATGGGTTTTCCCAAACCCTAATGATGAACTGTTTGAGCTAAGTTGGGTTTGGGCTGGGCTGGAGTGGACTGGACTATCTTTTAATGTCCTATACAACTTAGCCAAATGGTAGTCGGCCCAATATATATATATATATATATATATATATATATATATATATATATATATATATATATTACGGGGAGGAAAAGAATAAGATTCGAATCCGTCCAATAGCTAGGGCGGTGACCATTAGGCTACCCATTAATCTTGTGAGTAAAATATTTTGTAAATTATAAATGAATTCGATATTTCGGATTATACTAAGAAAGGAATATTGTTTTTATCTAAAATGTAAAATTATAAGAATATTTGATGCACTAATATCTGAAAAATTGAAAAACATTAAAGAAATGTCACGTGGCAGGATATGAGAAAAGGCAGAAGATAGTCAATTACAGCCTTAAAAGAGAATAACTGTCTGGGAGTTACAAGTCAAATAACCGTCAATGAAGATAAAATCGTCGAAGATAATGACTATAAAAGACAGAGAATGAGGAAGTTGAAACAAACATTCAAACCCCCACAATACCCACGATCTGAACATTTTTAAAAGTAGTATTAAATTAGCTTTAAGAATTAGTTATTGGTGTAATCAAGGATGTTAATTCAATCTCTATGTAACTAAAAACTCTTCGATTTTGATTAATAATTGAATTCTCTTTTATTAATTCACGATTATGTGTGTTTATTACTTTAAATTTCATCAAAGGAAGCTTTGAAACAAGACATGAATCAATCATTAGCAATTGCCTGAAAAATATCTGTCGATTGAGTTCCCTCTGTCAATAACAATAAATTTTGGAGCAACAGATATAAAAATTTAATTAGAATCAAAATATAATGAATTAATTAAGTGGAGAGAACCAACCATTTTAAAATAGAAAGCAGATGCCGTAAAGACGTCATTCACGCCATAAGAACGCGAGTGATAAGCTCGTAGCAGCAAATCCAGCTTCTTCTTGAAGAAACAAAAAGCATCAAAACCAAAAAAAAATATTCGCTCCTCACTTACTTTTTCGATATTTTCTTCCACCAGAGCGTTCCAGAGACATGAAGAGATTGTGCAAGGAAGCCATGACTGCTTTTATGCAGCTGTTTTTGTTGTTGTTATGTCTATTGAATCATTCACTCGCTGAAGAAGAAGCATTCGACGTTCGACAACATCTCTCAACTGTTTCAAGGTTTCTCTCTCCTAACTCCCTTCGTTTCAGTGGTTATTCTCTTATTACAAGCACCAAAGCTCTTTTTTTCTAGAATTTTGATAAATATCTGTTGAAATGTCCGATTTCTTCGATTATTAAACGACTCAACAGTGACAATTGGACATTTCCAGTAATTTCAGAGCTCGATCGTAATATGAATTGAGGAATGTGTGTGTTTGTGTGCAGAAATCTGTATTTATTTATTATTTATTTGATTTTTTTATGACAAAAAACGCCAGGACAAGATTTACAAGTTTTATTTGGTTCCTAGTAAGTGTTGGAATCTCTCTCTCTCTCCAATTCGTATTATTTATTTTTACAGGGCTATAGCGAGCTCAAAATTTACTGAATTACCAGTTTTTCTCACTTTTTGCGGGGCATATTTCTTGAAGAAAAAGCACGCTTAGTTCATATTGCTTTTAAGGGAGTTTTATTTAACTGATTGCTTGTTTATGTATTTGATTTTTGCAGATATGATGCTGTGAAAGATATTTCTGGCAATTTTATTGTGCCTTCCAAGATTCCAGATCAATGTACTCCTATCCATTTAAATATTGTGGTAATCTCTCTTACAATCTCTGAATCGATATTGCCAATTTCTATGCTATGGCATTTGTTTAGAGTGTGCGCGTATCTAAGAGAATTGAACACTATTAGCGATAGTCATAGCTTTCATGAATTGACTTAGTATGAGATTTCATTTCACACAATATAATGAATTTTATCAAATTGATATATTTGTGTCACTTTCATGTCTTCTAGGCGCTCAATAGGAAGGGTTTTGTAATATATGCTCACATCGAACGTCACTGTGGATGTAGTCATCAGAAAGTGTTGAGTTGGTTATTCATGCTGATTTCAGCTAGTATTGTCATGTTATAGTGAGTGATATGATTGAGAGTTTATGCCTTAATAACCACACATTTTGGTATCTTAGGCAAGGCATGGAACTCGTGCACCTACCAAGAAAAAAATTAGAGAATTAGAAGCTTTGGAGGCTCGCTTGAAGGTCATTCTACAAGATGGAAAAGAACAGAAATTGTCTTTGCAGAAAGTTCCTGCCTGGTTATGGAATTGGAAATCTCCTTGGGGAGGGAAGCTCAAAGGTGGAGAATTGACTACTGAAGGAGAATCTGAGCTTTATAATCTTGGGATCAGAATCAGAGAAAGATTTCCAGAATTGTTTAATGAAGATTACCACCCGGACGTATATCCAATAAAAGCCACCCAGGTTGACCAAATTTATTTGTTTATTGACTATTGATTTTTACTTGCTTAGATGAAGAGCCTTACCTTGAGATGTTATTTTAATAATGACACTGATATGATTGAGGTGTTTTTCTTGTTATCATGTTGGGTATTTAACTTCTCATTTGGGTATCGGCCGGATCTCTTATGCCCTTTTGGTCAAGGTTTCCACATAGGTGGAAGTTTCCTTACCACCGTGACTCTAATATTGTTTTTACAATTATTTTCCTCTATTGTTAGGATTCATTACTTTTATAATAACCTTTGCCTAATAATGGGATAGGTCCCTCGGACATCGGCTAGTGCCGTGGCATTTGGCATGGGGCAGTTTAGTGGGAGAGGAAATCTTGGGCCAGGGCGCCATCGAGCTTTTGCAGTTACAACTGAAAGTCGTGCAAGTGATATAATGCTGAGATTTCATGATTGTTGCCAAAACTACAAGGTACATTTGCAGAACCTTTTCTTAGCATCCATACCGACCCACATAGACAAGCTTGCATTGACTTATGTAGTATATAGTGAAAGTTACTTTAAAATATTGTTTTGAGTCGTTAGAATCTCTGGAAGCTGGTTTAGGGAGTGTTCTTTTTTTTAAACTTTTTCCCCAAAAAAAGTGTTCTTAGTGGCTGTAGTTGAGACTGGCAATAGTCTAACAAGACAGCATAGTTTTGAGCTTTCTGATTCAGTATGGATTTGATAGCATTATTTGGTAGTGTGGCAGAGGATATCGTCCATGTGATGGTTTACAATACTGCATTTAAGTTTTTCTTGGACTTTGATCCTTGTGGTATTCTGACCATAGAAATCCAATAATAGACATTCACATTAGTCTAGGTATAATGTGCATACAGTTGAATTAGTTGATCATCACTGGCCATGTCATGAAGAAATAGTTGTATGAGTTGCACGCCAACACTAAAAAGTATTAGAAGCGAGTGGGTGATACAACCATTATTGGAATTTTAGACAAGTGAACTCATTATTCTTCAATTATTCCTTTGAAACATTCTATTCTTTTGAATTTCAGTTATAGGTATGGTTTATTGTGTTATTACATGTACTTTAATGGACATCATTGTTGTAGGAAATGATAATAATACTCGAAGACATCTTCCTTATGTCCTTTGTAACATGATGATTCTTAATATTTGTAACCCAGGGGGCAGAGCTAGGAATTTGCCCAGGAGAAAAAATGTAACTAGAAAAAATTCACCAGCTAATACAAAAAAATATATTAACATTCAAGACTAAATTAATATATGAAACAAGAAAAATAGTTTTCATTGAGCCTAAACAAAATTTGAATAAAAATAGGACTAAATACACAACTGTTTAGAAAATTTTGGTTTTGGGGGGGGGGGGGGGGGGGGGCAAATGTAATAAATTTTAAAAAATTATGGTACAAAAAATTGGCATAAATGAAGAAGATCCACAATATTCATATTGTGGCTTTGCCACTGTTGTCACCTCTTTCAAGTTGGGACACTAGTTAAACCAAATTTGTGCGTCTTATGTTTTACTTACATTCAATATCATACCAAACAATGTGAGTGAGGTCAAATTTGTGTGTCTCAAGGTGAGTGATGTAAGAAACACTTAAACTCAATTGATCGTGTTTTGTAAGTAGAGCAAACAAAACTCTCAAAGGAAATGATTTAAGCAAACAGGAAGTAAAAGTGAAGTAAGGTTGAGCTCTTACTTTACGTCAGTGACGGAAACTCAAATGCTTAATCTTTCTTGTGGTGTTTATTTGCAAGTGTTTAAACACAGTTGCTATATCTTTTCTCGTTGGATGCAGGCTTTTAGGAAAAGTCAAGAGCCTGCTGTTGCTAAGCTTAAAGAACCTATATTAGATGAGATTACGAGAGCATTAGTGACGCAATATGGGCTAAATTTTACAAGACAGGAGACCTCTTCCCTCTGGTTTTTATGCAAACAGGTCACTACTCTGCCCTTGCATTCTAATCAGTATTCCTATGAGTACTTTTTTTTGTGTGTGTGTGTGTGTGTGTGTGTGTGTGGGGGGGGGGGGGGGGGGGGGGGGGGGGAGGGACTTAAACCCTTGACCTCAGAAAGCAAAGCCTTCACAAGGTAAGGAGTACCATTGGACCAAAGGCCCATTGGTATATTCCTATGAGTACTTACCATGCTTCTCTGATCTGATTATAATTGTCTCTTTTGGTAATCGTCCATATGTATTTCTGGCAGGAAGCATCCTTGTTGAACATAACTGATCAAGCTTGCGCTTTGTTCAGCCATTCTGAGGTAAGTTAGTTCAGTGCTTGGTAACTCTTTATGATTTTTTACTGGGTAAGTTGACTTGTCATGTCTTATTATCCCATGCGCTTATGAATTGGATAATAAGCCATTCGTAAGTGCATGGGATATTATCCCTCTTGTTTTCATTCCTTGTGTATATGCGTGATTATCTGCTCTTTGCCTGTTGTCTTGCAAATTATGCCCATGTCTAGTATCATGATAGTTTGCTGTGATAATTGAAAGAGCATACTATATTTCCTGCATTCTTTATGCTTGTTGACTGACAGCATATGCACATTTTTAGGTTGCTTTGTTGGAGTGGGCAGATGATGTGGAGTTGTTCATACTGAAAGGTTATGGTAATTCATTAAACTACCGAATGGGAGTGCCACTGCTTGAAGATGTTGTGCAGTCCATGGAGGAAGCTATTAAGGCTAAGGAAGGTAAATCTAATTGATATGATTTCTTAGATATTTGCATGCTTTGTCCTTTTTCTTGAAGCACACTTCACAGAAATTTTTGTCGAGGGTTGAAACTTTAATGGGAAACAATGACTAAAGGAACTTCATTAATAGATTGATTGAGATTTCTTTCTATTCCCTTCATTCTTTTAGCACCCTAGGTTAGTTCTATATGGACAGGCATGGACCATAAATGATACCAGCAGGCTTCCCGTATCTTTGATACTATACTAGTGCAGGAAAATGGGAAGAGTATGTTTTTCTTTAACCAAGTAATGGAAAAAAGGCAAATGAGGGATGGTGAATGGCAAAAGGAAAATTCAATTGAGGTGGTAAACTTACAGGAGTAGGAGGAAAATAGTAACAATAATGGAAAATGGAAGAGTATGTATAGGTTTGGTAGCAGTCACACCTCGCTAGAATTAGGAGATTCACCCTCCTTGATATGGAAAAGGAGAAGCTCATACCACAATGGATCACGAGTCAAGAAAATCATTCTTAGTCGCACCCAACAGAATCATGCATCACAAGTAAAAAAATTACCTGAGAAGTTTCTTTGTCCACTGTATTATCTTACAAGACATTATTACAGCCTTTCTATTCAAATGTAAACAGACACATACACAGAGAGAGACTTAAACATTGGCTTCCTAATATTGATGATCATAGGACACTAAACTGTTTACTTTAACATAAATATAAATTGTTACTGCCAAACTAGAAGATTTATCACTAATTAAACGTCTCCAAATGCCGTCAATATTCTGAACACTTTACTATCGAATATATGTGAATGTATTTGTATGCATTTTTAGATTTTTACAGATGATTTGTATGATCCATATTGACTCCACTCTTAAGTCAAAGTAAGGAAAATCCAAATATTCTTTAGATTAGTTTAGTGAATCAATGTCCGTGTGAGATAGAAGATCTCCCTAAGAGATTAATTGGCAAAATACCAAACTTGATACATTTTTTTTATTAATCACTTATATTATTTTTTTTTACTTTCTTCCTTTAGATGAACATGCGCCTGGGAGTTATGAAAAAGCACGAATGCGGTTTGCTCATGCAGAGACGCTCGTTCCTTTCTCATGTTTGCTCGGCCTCTTTCTTGAAGGACCTGGTGAGTGTTTTTGCTGTTAGATATTTGTGTGGCTGGGCTTCCACCCCGAATCCACTTCTTTGGGTAGGGTAGTGGTACATAGGCGATGCATATTTGATCATGTATGCATTTCTGCAGTCAAATACATATATGAGACAAAATGGTTTTCTGCTCTGTCCCTGTGGATTCTGCCCTATATTACCTCTTACTTGGTGTTATTTGTTGAGTCCTTCAGAGTTTGAACTGATACAAAGAGAACAACCCTTGCAACTCCCTTCAAAACCTCCTCAGAGAAGAAACTGGAGGGGCAGCATCGTGGCACCTTTTGCTGGGAATAACATGTTGGTTCTGTACAACTGTCCAGCTAACAATTCTAGCAAATACTTTGTTCAAGTTCTGCACAACGAGCATCCCATTCCGATGCCGGTAGGCTTTGTGCTAGATGACCTGAATTCTCTTTAACGTTCTGTTCTACTTTTGGTTATCCATTAGTATTTTTGATCCATAGCTTCATTTCTTAGCTTTCAAATGTTTTGGTGCTTGCCGCCTATTGATTTTGATATTTTTTTATTTTATGCGAATATGCTATAAATTACAGCCCCTGTAAAGTACATGATGTCGTTGATGTCTAAAACTTGAATAATGTTAAATTACAAACACAACGATTCAAAACTTGGCTCATTCTCTTAAGATCTCCATACACTTTTCTGTTTCTTATGTATATCTCAACCTTGTACATCACATGTCTTTGATCTCCTGTGTTTTTTATGAATAGGGTTGTGATAATTCTGATTTCTGTCCATTTGAAGTTTTCAAGGTATCAACTTCTTCCAATCTGAAACTTTAGAATCCACTTTTTTTTTTTTTTAGAAATGGTGGCTCTCGTTGAAACATTTTCATTTTCTTTTTGTCCAGGAAAGAATAGCCACTTCTCATTTGAAGCACGACTATAACACAGTCTGCAATGTAAAGTTGGAACTACCTGAGCCCAAGCCTGCAACGAGTAAGTTGTTACAATTCTTTCGTTGGCTCTTCTCGCTGAGGAATGATGATTCTCAGTCCCACCAAGGTGAGCTATAGTTTGTTCCTTTAGACAGAGGAGTACTTCTTTCTTATACCTTGTGGGGATATGCTTTCTTGTTGGCTTGATTTCAGCTGCCAACAAGCGCTTTTCCTAGCAGGCTTGCAATTTTCTATCAAGCGCATAGCTCATATGGTCTAAAATTTTGTCCTGACCGGTTCACTCGCAGACTGATCTGAAACTTCTGACTATAGGATGCCTGAGAATAGATTTGATCATTCAATTGGTTGTACTTGCCTGCTTTGTTGAATCTGGAGTTGCAAATTATGCATTCACATTATTTCCTCTTTCATCGCAATTGAGTAATTTTCTGTTTCATGCCATGGAGACGGATCAATTTCTACATAACCGCAACCTTTTGACTTTATTCCCCAAATACGGTGACATTTTACTTATTTCTGATTCTACCATTGCCTATGTGAAAATGTGGATTTACCTGCACTTTTCGACGTAAAAGCGTGTTTGTCAAACATGCATTTAATACAAAACTTGAGAATTGTGGGTCAAATCAATGCTTTTGTATAAAACATCAGCAGATTGTGAAATAAGTTCAAAATTACTGTATAGATAGGCACAAGTATAAAAAAGACAATCATTTGAGTAAAAATGCGAGAATTCAACGTGTTATAATGTGAATAGCTTAGCGATCTGCTGCTCGGATGGTTGGGTCATCGTGAATGGGATGATGCAAAATTTCATTTTCAAACAATCACTGGCATTTACAATCCAGCTTCTGCTCTGTTCTGAAAAATAATCAGCCAATTACAATTAGAATGTTCTCCCTGACCACTTGAGAAAGGGGGTTTTCCTAGCTCAAATGAGTAATTTTCAAGAACTTTTAAACCGTGCTACAAATTTACAGGACGTTCAGGAACAATGGGCATAGAAGTTCATGTCTACATGACCAATGCTAAGGGAATCCCCATCAAGGAGAGAGAGAGAGAGAGAGAGAGAAAGAGAGGGCCTTAGAATATCATATTTGGAGAAATGTTTGAAAAATTACATGATTAAGATCCAACTTCTCAACTGTAAATCTACTGAGCCGAAAGCATTCCTTCTATTTGGTACAAAAAGAAAGCCAACCAGTAGAACAAAATCTCTAAAGGAAAGTAAACGCCACTTATCCATGTATGAAGTAATATGACAAAGAAATTAGAACAAAATTTCACAAGGAGCATAACAGGCGAAGATGGAGTCGGAACCCACAGTATAAGCAACACTTACACTTTTAGCAGTACAAAGCTTCCTTGAGTCCTCTTTTGGAAAAGGGGTGAGGGGTGGGTGTTAGCTGGACGTTACGACTTTATCCATAAAGGCCCTGGAGTTGTCAATGAGATTCCCACAAAGGATCTCCTCTGATGAAGCATGCTGATGGGTTAAATGGCCAAATCGAATCAAGTTCCGAGTTCATTTACCAAGTTCTAAAACTTATAAGAAGCCAGAACTGTCAACAGGCTGATTGCAGTGTGATGTTGCCACTGAAACCTACCCCATCTACCACTGTCATCTCGGATTATTTCTCCAACCCCCCGCATCAGGATTCCTCTTCACTGGCCAACTGTGCTGACTTCATCTTTCCAACCACTTAAACCGAGTTGTCCAACTAATCTGCCCTTGTGAAAGGGACGAAGAGACTGCATTCGGTGACAGCTCTCCCTTAAATTTATTTCGAGCAAAGCCAAATCAGACAGGTGGTGGTTACAAAATTGGAGATGCTTTAAACCTTAACCAAGTGTGCCTCAGCCAGTGAAGAACTAAGGTCTTCCCGAGATTGTGATCTCCTGCTCTGAAGCTGCATCTGACTTCTGTGAGGGGACCAAAAGGGACCCATGCTACTAGTGTCATATTGCATCTGCCCCAAGCTACCTGAAGAATAGCTATGTGAAACACTGCTAGATGACGGGTATAAGGAAGATTCAGTGAGCTGGATACTGTTGCCACCGAAACCATGTCCCATCCCAAATGGTCTATGTTGGGCACTCGCAATTGGACTCAGTGGCATCTTAACTCGTCCATCCCCTGAAAAACCATAATTGACAAAGTCTAAATGGCCATATAAATAAACTTTTGCTACAAAAAATAGCAGAAAACACAATTGTAGTCATAGTTCTGATCACCGGGAAGCTTCTTCTACCAGAGCTTCTCAACCTCTCGAAGATTATAAGAAAAGTTGCCTATTTTTCAAATAAACAAGGCAAGGATCATTTATTTAAGATACCAAGCAATTCAGCTTTTTTCGAGGTTCTCTTTTCTCCCAAACAAGTGAGACATCAACTTGATTGACTACTGCTTGTCCGTTTGAGGTGAATATGTCAATATCCTAACCTGAAACAAACTCTCTTAACAAAGAGAAAGCCGCATCCAAAAGACAGCAGTCACAAGCTGAATTTAGACATCCAAGTGTGGCCTTTAAATGGATGGCACTTAATTTGGTAATATGGTCTTACCCCAAAGAAAGATCAAGTCTTCGAAAGTTAGAACACAATATTTTTCCTTTCCAACAGAATAATTGGCAAATATGAAGCAGTAAACATTCCACAGAGTATAGCAGAAGTTTGCAGAATTCACGGGTCTTGTAGAGGTGTTCACCTGAATTGATAGGACTCCAGCGCTGAAAGCGGAAAGGATTGGGGATATTGAGAACAGATGTGGAGGCATTGTTATGCCTAGAAAGAGGAAGATATGATCTGGTGAAAAATCTTGGCATCCAATTGCCAACCCATGAGAATGCACAAAGTAGTAAAAACAGTGAAACAAACAAAATGGCAAAAAGAATATATGGGTTTATCTTCATCCGGAGTATTGGATAATTGTGAAACTCCGTTCTGGTGGAAAATCCCTTCCCAGCTTCCAACAGAGCAACCCCGAGTGTCCAAGTAATACTTCCAGAACCAATAGTGACATGGCTATCTGTAATGTGCAATCCTTCTCTCAATAGGATCACGATGTACGGTGCTCTGAAGCAATACTGTTCTATAAAAGGCTGGGGCGCAACACTGTTCTTTGCAATGTCCCAAGTTTTTTCACAGAATTCCTGACCTTTCTCTAACACATCGTCAAGTGCAGCATCAAAAGGCAAGTCAAAAAAACGATATACCACATAAAAGCCAGACATCGCATAAAACTGACCATAAGGACGAGGCAGATTAGCTGGAAGAGCACAAGGTTGCAGTTCACAGTCAATTACTGGCCTTAGATTTGACCATTCAGACAAGTTGACAGCCACTTTTGCAAGTGCACTGCATTCGTCCCACTTTGGAGCACCAATAAGTTGAAGGGGAATTCCAGGTTTTCCTCCTCTACCCAAATTTTTTCCGCCAATCGGACTCCCACCTTCTTGATTGACAGAAGCACACTGAGAACAGATGTATTCCGCTTTGTAGCCAGAGTGCAAGCAAGGGTGCTTAATTTCAATGTTCCCATTCACTAGATCTGCAGTTGTAACTTGAGGTAGCCTTTTGAGAAGATGAACAACAGACTTGTCAAAAGCATCATTCAGGCCATAGCCCAACAGAGAATAGGCACTGAGATGGTGGTTAACAGGACCAATGCTCAGCTTTAAGCTAGTTTCATTATGGACATGGTCCTTGCTCTCAAAAGTAACCTGCAATGAAGAGCCACCCAAGTCAAGCGCACCAAATGTTTCTTTTTTGGGTGCAACCCCCAGAACACCAATGTGATAATTTAAAGCTATCCATCCAAAATACGCTTCGTCCACACCACTAATAATCTTAACCCACTCTCTCTGGCACTGAAAAGGTGAAGTCTTTAGAACGGACCAAGCGTTGTTAAGAATCCATTCTGAGTCTGAACTAGGCAGCCTGCGAACACCAGCTGTAGCATAAAGGAAGAGGTAAGTAGATTTATATGCATGTTTGGGAATTTGCTTCTCTGCCCATCGAAGAAGTGGTTTTATTGCACCCTGCAAGCCAGATAAATTATGCACTAATTTGTCAAAACCAGGCTCAGTCTCCATGCGGTTGTAAGCACGTCCACTCTGTGGACCCGGTTTTCTCTGAAAACCTTCTGGTTGTGATCTCAACAAAAAAGGGAGACTACCATCTTTCTTGTGATTAAGAAATGCTTGATATACATAAACCCGGGTTCCAGTACTACCACTATCGAGTACAACATAGAACTTGGATGTCCCTTGCGACCAATTAGAATAGAGAAACTGTAACATATATATGAAAAAAGCAAACAACAGTAGGCATAAGAGAAACATGATCACTCGCACCCATCTCTTTCGCACAAAAGGGATTGCTGATAATGCCTTCTCCTTGGAAAAACTTGAGCCACCATTTTCTCTAGCTAACAAATGAGGCTTTTTTGGGTGGGTTAATATCCTCTCTATTCCAGAGTTAAGATCGCCTTCTTCTGGATCAAGCTGGCGGTATGAAGAGAAATCTTGAAGGGATGAGAAGTGTCTCAAATTATTCTTCTGCCCAGAGCTTTCAAAACCAGAACCCTGAACTGAACTCGCCAGAGGTGACAGTCCAGATGATGTATAAGGAACAGCGGAAGACTTTGGAGCTGACAAACGACCTGTTGCAGCAGAAATAAATTCTGCAATTCTGCTAAACATCATATTATTTCCAGGAATTTACAACTGGTGTGCAAAGTTAGATTTCATCCTCAAGCGTCTTGATGGCTAAAAATATGTCCAGATATTTAGATACACTCTTTTTATAGTCCTGCTGAGCTTACACAACAGACGGATTATCCGGTTTTCTAATGCATTGGGTGCACAGAACTAGCAGTAGTGAAGTAACTAATAAACCCTGCAACAACCACAAGATGGGAGCTAGTTAGTTACATATATGAAATAACTGGAGACAGATTAACAAGACTTGATTATGAGTGACTCAACAAATGGCAATCCAAGCATATTTATTTTAGTTCTAGTCTTCTAGATAGATATGAGAAGTCTCCTTTGGATTAGATAAGAAGGAAATAAAGAACCGCAATGAAACAAAATAAGGCATTTCTAGCTCTAGGTTCGGAAAGCATATGTCTCTCCTAAAAGGGTAAGGACTAATTATATTTGCCAGCAACATTGTGGTAACAGTACCATGGCTCAGAAAGCATATAGAAGCATCTGAATATCAGTGGAAACTTCCAATTTTGGGAATTGAATAAAGGGTTTTTGTGCTCCTATTCCAATTTCAAAGATTTCTACCTATAACTTTCCATGAAGTAGCAATATCAAAAACACTGGAAGACTACTTGCATCAAACATTCCTTTCAAACTTTTTTGTCATATGGACAACTCAACAGAAATTAGTTGCATCTAAAAATTTCTTGCTACACAACACAACGGGACGATGGGAGTCCCTGAAATTTATCTGCAGCACTCTCCTGATATAAAATACCACATTATTCTAGTATTTGTAACAGTTTCAAAACTACCATATCAGGGAATTGTACAACAGTTATAGTTATTTACCCTGCTTCCTATTGGTGAATGAGGGCGAGGAATTATGAGTCCATAGGAATAGACAGTCACAAGTCAATTAATGCTAGAGATAAGTGAAGAAAGAAAGATTGGGTGCAAAATGAGAATTTTGTGTGATCTAATGATAGAGGAAAGATGGGATGAGTCAAGCTTATCCTTCCATGTTGATCGCGCTGACAGACTTCAAGAGCTCTTGCTCTGCTCGGTGTATCCACCTACTTCTTATCTGGGGGTCATAGAAACATACGAATCGCCTACTCTTTAAAGCCCTACCATTAGTCAAATGAAAGTTGTTTGCCCTCAAAAAAAAAAATAAAGAAATCCCTCCCCTTTTGTTACCTACTTTGACGCATATCTTCAGGATACCTCAATATAAGACAAGCACAAGAAATGATATTCAATCCACTAGTGCAACTGAAGGAATTACCTCTTCTGAACGGAACAAGAAAGAGCTCATAACCACTGCTTGTGAACTGCTCTCCTCTACTGTTACTAGAAGTCTAGTCTCTAGTAGAATAATGGGGTGAAAAGTGTGCACCATATTCTCATTGTGTTGTACTGTATTCTCATAGGGCTAAGTCGAGTACAGTTCCCAGCAGTGTGCAGGCGCAAAAAATTGTGATTGTGATTCACGCTATGCACACCATGAGCCTGTCTCATATTTTGGCTATATAATGAGTCAAGCTATCCACATTGCATAATCTTAAAGTCATTTCATAGCTTCACTTACTACTGAGCTCTCCTTGGCTCCCGGCTTCCTTGGGTTCTTCCCTGCGACCCAAGTTGGTTGTTCCCTCGTTTTAACCTTGGTACTCCGAGCCTATCTCTTTCATGGATAGCTCGAGGATATTAGCTTTCTCAAATCACTCTTTTTGAGGCACAATGCTTTCTCTTGTACTGTTGGACAAGCTGAAGGGCAACGCATCTCTGCCAGGTGTTCATTGATGGTTTGTCCAGGTCAGCTCAATCATTTCCTCAGCTAGCGTCCGTATGTCCTCTCGAAAGCTTGCGAAGTTTTCGAGCTCTATTGCCACGAGTGCAAATAACATCTTCTCATCTGGCTTAATGCACTTTCACCTGTTTCTTGAACTTCAAAAAGGAAGAACATTGAAGTATAGTCATTGCTACATTGAGTTGAGGAGGTGGTGGTGCTTTTTTCCTCGGAAAGAGAAATAAGTTAAAGGCCTTTGGCACGGATACTTCCCCTGTGAAAATCTTGACAACTGATAATTCACATAGGGACAGGAGTTTCCCTAATTGTGTGCAGTCTTGAATGAGCACAAGAGCCAAGAAGACAATTAACTATTTGTTGTTCCACTACAAGGTGATGCATGAAATGTGGCCTTGCTCTTTTCTTTCATTTTTGAGGTTTTATTGATGCCAACGTTAGTTTCGGAGTCTCTTACATGGTTTAAAGAATGAGAGGGTTGAGTAAGGACAAAATTGATAATACGTGCAGCAGCTTTACTATATGTCTTTTGGTGTGTCTGGAAATAGAGAAATAGATGATCATTCAAGGAGGAGTTGCTGTTGATCAAGCAAAAACATACATTTTTCTCCTCACATATTTTTGGATATTTCCATAGTTTTCAGTAATCAGTATAACCAGATTCTCTAGTAGATTGCTAGAAGCATTGTTTAGGCAGACATTTTCATTGTTTTGATCCATATATGCGTTGAGTGTACTTGGGTTGCACCCCCTTCTACTATTATGATGAATTTTGCTTCAATCATAAAAAAACTTACATGAACAAGCACAAAATTCACTCATATTACCCAAATGGGTGTCCTTCGCCCTAAAAGCTATTACTAATCCCAAACACATTTAAGCCAAGTGCTAAAATAAGTCAGAGTTTTAGCCCTCATATCAAACCTCGCATAACAGCTACAATCTCTGTTTATCTCATGATCATCCACCCAACAAATATACCTCAACAAAAGATTTTTTTGGTTGTTTTCATATCCCACCCCAAAAAAAAAAACCCCACTGAGGCACAAGCTCGTTTAACATCCACAACTTCTCAAATAAGAGTAAAATAATATTAACCAACAACGTTTTTAAACTAATATTACCTGTAATTATCATTTACTTTCCCATCTCATCTTGAATTTTTATTGTAGTAATTTTAAACAGCAACATTGAATCTTTCAAATGTTTAGACCCAAACTTGTAACAATCAAAGATCATATCATATACAGGAAACAGCATATGAAAACAATCCATATTACAGATCTCATAACTATTGTATGCTGTTGGCCAAATACTCATCAACAACTGCAGAAAATTTAGAAAAATTCAAAAACCGAGTGATTGAGACATCAATAGAGTACATACTTACAGAATCGAGAAGTTATTAGCGAGTTCTTCAATGGGAAACGTTTGAAACAGATCATGAATGAAACGGACGGTTTCGACTCAAGAAGAAGATCTTCGGACTGTGACTAGTTTGGCCTAACCCAATTTCAAGAACCATGAAGAACAATGCCGACCTGGTATGGATCCACAGGATTTATCAACCTAAACAAACAACCAACAACTGGTTTTCCGTGTTGAACAACTCTCTCTCTCTCTCTCTCTCTCCTCCCCGTCTCCCCTACCTGGAGACCGAAGTTTCACTCTAAACGCAAGTTTAAAACCTTCTGTAATTTATTATTTTTTATTTTGACTAGTACTTTTTTGTTAATTAATTTATGTTTTATTAATTACAGTAGTATTAAGTTGCAAGAATTTTTCAACCTCCTATCAACGGCGTCGTTTGGTGTTGATAACAAATTCATTAGTATTAAGTATTTTTCTTTCCGACCCAAAAAAAAAACAGTAATGCTTTATATCCAAAATTTGTATCCCAAATGTGCATCCCAAATGAATGGGAACCATTGGATGAGTGGGTCTCATTAACTTTTTTAATTGGGACTCACTGATCTAACCATCCTTATTGATTTGAAATGCACATTTGGGATACAAATTTGGGATATATAACATTGCTCAAAAAAAAAAGTATCTTTGCTTTTTTTTTTTATTTAATACTATTATTCTATTGCTAGAGAGAGAGCATGAGATTAAGTGTTTTTGTGTAAAACATATCTATGTTAGTATTGTTTTTCACCTTAATTACTCATAATTTCTTATCAATTACACTCAACTGTCTATACAATTTAACTTTTTTGGTCTTTTTTCATTCGCATATATCTTTTTTCATTTGCAGATATGTAAGGACAGCAGTGGACTAGAGAAAAATAAAATATTTGTCCAAATCTGTCTCGTTTGGATTAGGAATGAATCATACATATTGGATGACAGATGTGTGCGAGAATATTCGTATAAATCCGTGCAAGGATGGACTAAAACTCATTCCCGCCTCGGCCCCACTAAACTAGTGATAGATATAATGTCACAAAAACACAAACTCCACCCACCCACTTATTAATAAATATATATATAATATCACAAACTTCATTCATCCACACACTCTTCTCTTTACAAAAAAAGAAAACACTTTACTCTTTTTTTTTTTTATCCATTTGTTATATAATGAGATTTCCTCCTTCCTACAAAACTATTTTTGAGGTCTTATAATTTTTTTCAATTTTTTCTTTAAATTATATAAATTAATTGTTATGAACGGAAATAGTGGCGGGAATGAAAATGGGGATCAAAATTTATCAACGGGGCGGAGACGGGGATTAAAATTTTCTCCGCTAATGGGGGTGAACAAATATTTTTGAAGCGGGTACAGAGATAGAGACTACTCTCCCGCCTCCGCGCCCTGGTCGACTGACATTCCTATACATACTAGGGGTGCAACTCGAGCGGGTTGTGCGGGTTAGACAGTCAACCCTAACTCAACTCTAGGTATATAATCTTCAACTCTAACCCTAACCCTAACCCTACCTCAGGTTGAGGAACTCAACCCGAGCATTGCCCGAGTTTAATTCGGGCGAGCTCGGGTTGAATTCGGGTTCACTGCAAGAGAGACAGAGAGGGGGAAAATAATTACAAATTCATAAAACAATCCATATATTTCATTCATAACAATGCACGATTATTGATCATCTGCTTTCACACAAAAAAACTAGTGATCTCAAAGCACAATCCCAGAAAACATAGAAATTAGACCCATAAAAACATTAAACTTAAAACATCACACTATCACCACTAATCACGCATAACAGAGTAGCAAGCAACAAGAAACAGAGGACGATGGAGTAAAAATGAAAAAAAGTGCTAATGCTTTATATATATAAAATTATTTTTTAATTTGTCGGGTTCGGGTTGAAATTGGGTTGCCGATGCCTCAACCCGAGCCTGGCCCAAATTAAATTCGGGTTGATATTTTTTGACCCAAACCCAACCCAAATATTAAAAATCTTAGTCCAAACCCTAATTTTTTCGGGTTGGACTCGGGTTGAAATCGGGTTGCCCAACCCAAGTTGCACCCCTAATACATACAGGTACATGTGTACATGACTCATTAGTGTATAAAAAAAATTAATCTATTCAGCTGATTTTTACCCGAAATTATAATTAATCACTCATATTTTTTTTTTTGGGTCAAGTATTGTTATAGGAATGAAAACAATAACATTTAAATTCGTGATCTTAAAGTCCAACAACGAGATAAGAGTTATTAAATCAACCTCTAACCTCCATCAACTACTCATTTGGATAAATTGATTTAGTGGGACAATTTTGATTTTGAAGATGATTAGTTGTTGTAGCGGTTCGGGCAAAATGAAGAAAGTTGGTGTCCCGTGACATCCACTTGGCAGATTTGTTGGATAACTGTGGATAGGATTATTTATGGGTCTCAACTTGTTGGGTTAAAATATATTTTTTATATTGTTTAATATATATTATAATTTATATTATAATTATAATATAAAATATGACAGACTTTAATAAGTTCATCCGACAGTTTCAAACAGACTTATCTAACGGCAACTAACATCCCTCTCAAAATTATTCACATTACACTGTACATTCAAGTACGAGTTACCCCTAATTTATTTATAATTGTGTATACATGTATTAGGTGTTCATATCATATAAAACTCGTTCTTATGTAGGTTCTATCTTGTTTAAAATGTTTGTTATTTAATAGACTGAAAAAAATTGATCTTGCTAATATTCATAAGACCAAATTCATTTCCCACCAACTCCTTATTGATTTGATTAATACAAATAAGAAATTGTTGGGCCTAATTGTGGGGTCTACTATCACCCCGGAACCTGCAAAGTGCCAAAGGTGGCATAAGCACAAGGCTTTGGGTTGTTGCACCGACAGCTCAACATTGTACCCTGGTAGTTCTAATAAATGGAATTTATTATTGAGCAGTTTGTTTATTGGGTAAGAAATCAAAATTTTCTCATTTAAACCTACTTTTAAATGCTCAAAGCACGAGGCAAGATTTTAGTTTTGATGTCGACATAGGTGCGGTGGAGTCTCTTGTAAATAGTTATGTGATGCTGACGAAAAATATTCCCCAATAAATATGTGGAGTGATATATTTATATATCTATTTTTTTTTTAAAAACAAATAAATAAAATTTTAAATAATCTCTGCCAAACTGAGTAATTTCAAGTTTGTTTCATTTTTATCTTCACAATACAGTATCAAGTCAATTCAAGTCAACATTCCAAATGGAGTTCTTGTTAGAGAAAAATACTGAAAGGGACGAGGAAGTTGCTGGGTCATTTTCAATTTTTAGTGGACATCCATGTTTGAAAATGCGAATAATTTCTTTTTTAAGCCTACATATGTGGTTCACAACATTCAAAAAAATTGTTTTTTTTTTGTGTGTGTGGGGGGGTGGTTGTGGGTTGGGGGGGGGTTAGACATTATATATGGGGTGTGGGTAGTACCCACAGTCCACACCTACCCCAAATGTTAAGCACTAACTTTGTTCAACTTCTCACTTGTCATATTTGAATCAAGGTTACAATAAATTGTGAATTGATTGTTCTAACATTTATCCTATGTTTTGGTAGGGGTTTAATGTACGACATATATAGTTAAAAAGGAGGAAAATATTCTAACATCTGTTCCATCCAAACCATTAAAGTATATTCTAACCATATTCGATTATAATATCTTATTATGATTAATGTTATACTATCCATCACGCGGAATTGATTTGTACCATATATGTAATATTGTTTGACGTTGACTGGGCCACATAGCATTATGTCAAAGGTGACATTAAATTACTATTGAACTGATTTAGTACAATCTCATTCTTAATAACCAAACCAAACCAAACCAAACATGCCTTAACAAATAAAACAGTGAGGGAGGGATACATTTGGAGTCACCTCTCCTTAGAATCTGTCTGAAAAGGCTCAATTGGAGTTTCCTTGGCACAGGTATGCCTAGGATAATACATGTACACAATGTGCATAGAAGTAAAGGCCATAATTTAATCAACGTTCTACACATTATAAACAACAGTTAACATATACAGTCATAGATTTCCTTCGCTGGTCTCGGCTCGATTAACAAATACATCTAGGAGTCATTAAAGTGATTAACCTCGTCGTTTGTTGAATAGCGTCTCTCTAATTTCTGTCTCTCTAATAGGGATTTGTATGTTAGGAATTCAAATAAACAAAAAGAAGCACGATCAATATTTCATATATTGGTATGGTGGTGGAATCATCTTTCTTCCTTGGCAACCTGCAGAAGTGAAATGACTTGGTCACTCTACAAGCGAAACCTAGCAAAATCATTATGCTGCAAACTGAAGGGACTTTAGAACAACAGACTGAAATGAAACCATCCCATTTGTACTGTAACAATGTTATTTCACAGTAAGTAGATCATAATATTTGCTACAGCACTGCTAAGTTGTTTGGTAAGAAACATTAGAATTTCAACAAAATGGGTCATCGTAATATATCAGAGTATCATTCACAGTTATGCTTCAGTTGGATATGAGTAGTTTAGTTAATGACTATGGTAACGGAAAGGATTCAAATACTTCGGAAAGAAATGCTAAAGTTTCGATTTTTCACATAAGACATATAGAAACCAATTTTTTTCAACTGATGTTCCTAATCATATTGTAAAACCTGATGTCTATCCAAAAAGATGGCTATTGGGCCAATACTAATCGCGTTGAAAGGCATTCTTTGTTGAAAATAAAATGCCTGCATGTTGGTAGGAATAGTTAGACAAAACATCATCATTGCATGTACACACCTACCTTCAAAACCCCTCAGTTCAAGCTCGCGCCACTCTTGAACCATCGCACAACAGCAACACATCAGATGAGTTAAGAAGTCATCACATGAACCTCCCTGCAAAAAAAAAAACATTGAAGTAGAATATAATCACCCTTTCTATAAAGCAACAGGCATGCATTCTTTTCTTTTTCTTACTCTGCTTTTCCTTTTCTTTTTTCTTCTTCTGTCAACCTTCTCGCATAATTTTCCTATGTTCTAATTACAATGTTTCCAATTGAATAATAACAATGCGAGCCTGAGATCATGTTTCTTGTGTCACTAGTCATAAAAAATTCATATTCTGCCATACCGTGAAAATACAGGATTGTAATATCCTGGTGGTAGGAAATATGTCGGGCAATCATGATTTTAATTTGTTACACTTAAAAGCATTATGCAAAACTATGGTTTGGCTTATTTTTAAGTAGATAAAGTAAAAGAACAATCTCAAACTCTTTCATGTGTTCATCACAAGAAAAGTTCCCAATCTAGAGAAAAGAATGGAAAGGTTTGAAGTGTCGAGCAGAAATGAGTGAATATCTAATAGAAACCATAGTTTGTTCTTTGTTGCAGTTATGGCATTACAAACAGCTTGATTTTGAATCATGTGGAAACTGATATATTGGTGCCAGAGGGAACATATGCTGCTCATATGACCAAACATTTTACAGCTATTCTATTTCTTGACAGCAATTACCTCTATGTTTAAAAGTTGCCGCAGTTTCCTTCTTATGCAACAAGTGTAACAGCAACAACCACAGAAGAGGGAATATGCCATCATATTGTTCAATGCATGTTCACGAGCTGCAGTTCCAAATAAATTGTATGAGTAGTCAGAATAATGAACCCTACCATCAAAGGCAACAATTACATATCAAGTCCTGGATTCTGTTGGTAAATCCAGTGCCACACCAACAGGAATAACCTTGTCCTACGAGTCTATTTCCCAAAAAGCATGGACTGTTGAAAAAATGACTTTCTCAAATATGGATGATTAATCTGACCTTAGAAGCTGACCATACCCCCCCCCCCCCCCCCCCCCAAAAAAAAAGGGGAAAAAAAATCAATAATGTACAGTGGAAGTTTCTCCCCGAAATTTTTTGAGAACAAAAACCTATTCAATAATGGCTTTAGCAGGAATCAAGCACTAATCACGCAAACCTAGATAACTAGAAAAGGATGATGTATTTTCAAAATAGTGGAGCCTAGTTAATGAACTTTCACTACAAAATGCCAAACTGACTGCTTATCTCATCAATTTCCATGGCATTATGTTAACTGCAGTTTATTATTGAAAAACTTACTTATTTTTCCTTTTGACACCACCTGGGCAATCCGTGAAAATATTCCACAGGGGTAGATGCAAGCCTTCAAACCTGTGCCAGAAAGATTACCAGACAAAGACATTAATATTTATAACACCCGAGATTGTAAATAATTTGAACAGTCTGAAGTAACTACACTAAAAGCCATTTAGAGTGCTATCTAAGACAAATGCAGCAAAATAGAATCCAAGCATAAAAAAGATAAACTAACTGCATAGCATTTAAGCAGAGAAAATTACTGAACAAAAATGCTATATACATATGTTCGTATAAGACTGGAACACAAGTTTCACTATGGTCTTATAAATGATATCAGTGATTTGCTAAGATTCTGACAGTGCCAATTTTATGGGATTATTTGATTGGTTTTGATGTCTGTGTGACCCACATATAGATAATTATTCTTAATTGATTAGTGGGAGAGTGGTAATGCTGGTTCATTGCCACAGCTGTTGAAACTATTAAAAGAGGTTTCAGCAACTTACTTAAACAAGGTTCTGCACAACAGCCGAAGAGATCAGCCATCCACTCCGTTTTATCTTGATTTCCAGTTTTTAGGCCATCGGCTCCATTGCTGAGCTTCGTGGTTGACACATACCTGTGACATGAAGTCAATCAATATCATAGCTCACGGACATTAAAAATAGTGCTTACAGTGCATCAACATTTACCCAGGTCCACTACAAGTTTGTGCTTTCAGGGCTAGCTCCTTTTCCAATGGCACATTAATGACATTTTCTGTAACATCAAGGAGATGCTCAATTACATGGCATTGCTTGGAGTCATTGTTCACTTGAGAACGTTGCAGTTCAAAGTGCAGCTTCTCCTTCTCCTCTTCAAGAGCCTCGTGGAATTTCAAGTCCGGGTATCGACGTGACAGAGACTTCTCTAGAACACTGGCATCTTTCTTTGAACGATCATGTTTTAGTATAACACGTTGGGCCTCTACATCCTCCTCATCAAGAGTGTACTCTCGATGGTCCTCTTCAATGGCCTGCAAGCTCTCCTTCACATTCTGATGTCATAATACAAAGATACTACGAGATTTCAACACAAGATCTTTTTAGTGTAAAATTCTTTAAAGCATTCATCACTACGAGAAATAGTCCTAATTAGCCGTTAACTTCTTTCCAAATAGGTCATGGAATTGCTGTCACTATAATCGAGCATCTTACTTTCATATTTCATAAAGGGCACGCCAAAATAAATTGGCTAAATGTAACGGCTAATCTTGCGAATTATATTTATATTTAATCTTTTAACTATAATAAATATTTTAATTGCATACTTAGATTTTAACCATGATAAAAAAACATGCAAGGCAAGGTAAAGTACTTTTTTGCCCACAAGATTAACAAAATACCAAAAAAATCCACGAACACGTGTCAGACAGATCCACCGTTCATCTTTGACCAAAAAAAACAACAACCGACATTGATTCCACAGATTCACAGGACATACCTGAATCCGAAACTCGTGCACCAGCGAAATCAACGGCACGAGCTTCAGGTACCGATCGATCTCGTTCTGCACTCGCCGGAATTCGTACACGGCGCTCCAACCCATGGCGAGCATGTAGAGATAGCTTTTTTCTGTGCAACTCTCCACCAAGTCCAGTGCCTTACTCAGCGCCTCCTCTAGCCCCTCCAATGGCTCCTGTGTCGCCGGCAAGATCATGAGGTCCGTCGATTTCAGCTTTTCCAGCAAGTTTCCGATCATCCTCACATGGCCGGCGAGTTGCTCGCAGTTGTATTTCAGTATCGTGGCGTTTCTGGCGGAGGTTGTGATGAGGTTTATCAGGCCCATGGCGTCCACTCCTGCTACTTGTGCTACGTTGTCCATGTTGTACTGTTGTACACAACTTAACCACTTCAAGAGCTTAAGCTTTTCAAGAAAACTATACAATTAATCTATTATAGAAGCTGAAGGACAATGGCACTGAGGATACTGAATAATAGGCAGGCGTGTTGGATGGGGGTTTGGGGTGGGGGTGCGGTGGGGTAGAGGGCTTTGTTCTTTGGGAGTTGGGTTTCGGGAGTGCGAGAGACAGAGAGAGAGAGAGAGTATTGAAGTAATTGAGCGTGGTTGCTTTTTCAGGTCTTACTGCATTTATTGTACTCTTTGTCCTTGGCTGTGAATGCCTTTTCCTTTTTTGGTCTTTTGCTTGCTTCGTTTTGAAGGTTGGAGTAGAGTTAATCACCAAAATACAGGTGTTTATAAACAAATTTATTAAAATAATATTTTTAAACTTATTTATCAAATTATAGTATTTTTTAAAAGTGGATTCAATAACTCCGTTTTTGTTAAAAAAACATATTCAACAACCCCATTTTTAAGAAGAAAAAAAAAATTAGGTAATGAGAAAAGTGTGTTTTGTAAACACATTTTTTACGCTTTTCACACAAAACTGGGTAAACCGTTGGTTCAAAAACTAGAGAGAAATGAAACTTGGTTGTGTCAAATTTGACTGCAAATGTGGGTAATTTTCTATTTTTCCTTTGTGATTTACTTCAATATATTTCTCTTCCTTTAGCTAGAAAAATAGGAAAGTAGAATAGAAAGAGATAAAGATGACAGAGACCCACCATTGGAATTTTGAGAAGCAGAGAGTCTAGTTGAGTTCATCGACAGAGAGTTCAAGGAGATCAAGACAATCAGAAATGGAATTGGAGAGCCAAAAATCACCAAATGCATTGGTGAATTTGGAGACTGATGATGCACAAATTGGATTTGTACACCACCGGTCAATTGAACAATAAAAAGATGCAGTACTTGATAAGTGAAAGATAGAGACAAAAATAAGATAAGGTTTATAGTGGTTCGGTCAATATGACCTACGTTCACTTTGAATGGCTAGGGTCGCTGGGTATTTTATTAACTCAGGTGTGTTGGGAGAGTAGAGAGTTACAGGCTATGAGAGGGAGATGAGAGATATGCTCGATTGAGTGTGATGCCCCCAAGTGTTGGCAGGGCTTACAATTTATAGTCATCTCATAATGGATAGTAATTAAATAGCTAATCAAGCGGTCATAACGGATTGGGGTAGTTTAATAATCATAATGGATTGGGGCGACTTAATAGTGATTAAATAGCTTGGTGACCTCTTCTCAACGGGCGAGGCAGTTATGGTGCTCTCCGTAGGACTCGGTCAAAGGATAAGGTGGGGGTTGGCTCTTTCCAAGGTGGCGAGGATGAGACTCTTGGATGACCTGACCTTGTATGCTCCATGTAGCTCCTCGAGCCAGATGAGCTTGACCGGGTTGACCACATTAGGCTGGACTTGCTGGATCTCTTGAAATTGGGCTATAAACTCGGACTGGACTTATAACATGAGTTGGGCCTGGCCCATCATTTGCCCCCAATGCCCTGCGTATAATGAAACTTGGAAGGAGGGTATTCGGTTTGAGTTTGAATTTTCGATTGACCTGCATAACTGGAAAAACTTCGGGGGGCCAAAACATGTGCTTCTAGGACTTTTTTGGGCTTTTAACAACATCATTCATATCCAAAGACGCGACACTTGTAGAGCTCTTCGAGAGCTTCGATTTGACATATTATGGGCCCTGTTTGGAGTTACGGATCAAAAGTTACGGTCAAAATAGCATACACACTTTTTTAAATTCGAATTTCTTGAAAACTCCTTTTGATTGGCGATCCTCTTCCTCCCAGTAGACTCCTTTTTCTTGTGGGACTCCATTAGCTACATAATCTCTTCCTTCCACTTCCCTTTTTGGATTCTTGAAGAGCCCTAGCTATAAATTGGGTCTTTTTGTTTTTCCTTTCCTTAATAGGATTAAAAGAAAACCCTAGGTATAAATAGAAGCTTTCTTTTTCATTCTACCCATTCCCTTCAACTTTGAGATAGTGTTCCTTCTTGAAATTTCTTGGAGACCCAAGGTTAGATATTCTTGAGTTTGAACACTGTGCACTTTGATTAATGTCGGCTGAAGGTGAGTTTGTGGATCTTGGTGGAGAACTCGAAGAAATTTGCGTGGTTCTTGGAGAAGAGGCGCGCGGCCTGAAGGAGGTGGAGCAGCTGTCGGCCGCTTCTGCTGTTCAGGCAAGGGAGGGAGCACCATTGGGTGCCGCTACTGGACGCGCGCCTGCTACGCACGAAAAGGAGGTGCTGGGCACCTGATTGAGGTCCAATAGTTACATTTATCATTGGGAAAGATTAATTATTTAGTCATAAAAGTATGATAAATGTGGTTAATTGATTAAATAATAGTTGCTATGTTAATTGTGTATATTTTGCAGAGGAATAACATCATATTAGAAGAAAGTAAGGAGAGATGGAGCATAGCTGAAGAGGAAAGGCACTGGAATACGCGTTCGGACGGTTCAACCCCATGCGTCTGGAAGTAAGTGGCAGAAAGGCAAGGAGCTGAAGAAAGAGTATACTGGAAGTTGCGTCCGGATGGTTGAAGAACACGCGTTCGGACGCGTGTGGGTAATCTGCTAACGCCAGACTAAGAGTTTCACTCCAAGTCAACCTTTTTGGGGAATAAGGTATAAATATGAATTGAAGAACTTGTAATGGGGATCTTTTTGTTTTGGGAAGAATTCTTTTATTACTAGTTTATTTTCTTGATTAATCATGTCTGGCTAGAAGGCTGAACTAGGGCTAAGGGAAAACTTCTCAATGAAGTACGGTAACGTTATTGAATTTGTTTTGAATGATTTATGATATTTTGTTAATTTTACTTCTAATTTCCTAACAAAGTTTTTGTTCTGTAAAAATCCTTGAGTTGTTGTGCCATGTACATCAATTGCTTGAATTTCTCTGCGAGTAAATAACTGGTTATTCCACGCTTGAGGTAATTATCATTATTTCATAAAATAATATAATTGGACGGTTATTCAGGTTCCTGAATAATCCGTTGATTATAAATTTTGGTTCTCTTACTTGATTTGTTTCTTGAATCAACTGACATCTGATTCTTGGTTCAAGTTAAAGTTTGATTCTTTAATCGTTATCATATAGAATTGAGAGGGGGATACCCAATGCTCTAGTATATTTATTATCTTGTTTAATTACTGAAATCACTTTTCTTCACTTAGCACATCTTTGAACTGCTCATCTATTTTTAAGTTTGTTTTAGTTTTTGTGTGATTGTTGTCTTGTTACAATTCCTTGAGGGATCGACCTCGGTATTCTGAGAATTATATTACTTCGCTCAACCTGCGCTTGAGTTTACAATATTAAAGTTGAAGCAGCACCCATCTAGAAGCTGTCCTGGGCGAGCAACATGCTGTTTTGGGCGAACAAGAGGTGAGGGGAGCTAACCTGGGTGAGTAGCAGACACTGATCTGCGCGTGCAACAGGTTGTCCTGGCGTGAGCAGGAGGCTGGGCGAGCAGCACTGGGCTTCGATCTGGATGGTGGACAGCCTGTTCGCGCGCTGCTGGGCGCGGGGGAGGCTGATCTAGGCGGCTAGGTTGCTCGAACAAGGGTCCTCGTGCATGCTGCAGAACAGATAGGCGCTTGTTGTGTAAGGGTGTGCGCCTTTGGCGGGCGCGCAGTACAGGAGGGCATGGGAGTTGTTCAGGCGAGACCGGCATTGGGCGCTCAGGCTGCGACGACCCCATTCGGCGAGCAGATCAAGGCGTTCAGGCTTCCCTTTGGGCAAATGGGGACTTGGGCGAGCAGGCTTGCGGTGATGATCCGATTCCTTCAAGTGTAACTTCCCAAAATCAGATTTTTCCAGGCCTCCCTGGCAGTGGCTCCGGCAACTAACGCCCTCGCAACAAAAAGCACCGAGGCAAGGTAGCTCTCAATGATGATGGGTCCAAAGTGAGTTATATTTCTAGCACTTTAAATATAGACGCTGATATTCTGCGGATTGTCTCTGCTTACCACGTTCCTCATACGGTATTGTGCCGTCGAGCCGAGATGGGTGAGTCTGCTTGCGATGACTCCTCTGTTGACATTGTCATTTATGAGGAGATGCTTGAAGCTGGGCTCAGGTTCCCAATGCCTCCTTCCGTTTGTCGCATCCTGAATTACTTTTCTCTGACACCTGGGCGGTTGGCGCCCAACTGTTGGAGAATGTTGTTGAGTTTCTTAGTATTATGGATGAAGGTGCACCATGAGGATGCCTCTCCTGGCGAGTTTCACGCAGCTTATTACCCGAGTGAGACTCCTGCTCCTAATCGAGGTTGGTACTACTTTACTACGAGGGGAGGCAAGTTGATTACTGGACTGCCCTCCAACTGTCATAGTTGGAAGTCTCGTTTCCTTTACCTTTTATGGATCAAATTTTAGAAATGGTAGCATCGCATCTGTACTACTGTTTTTTAGATGGCTATTCAGGATATAACCAGATTGAGATTGCCCTAGAAGACCAAGAGAAAATCACATTTACTTGCCATTTTGGTACTTTTGCGTATCGAATGATGCCCTTTGGACTTTGCAATGCACCTGCGACCTTTCAAAGGTGCATGCTAAGTATTTTCAGTAACATGGTAGAGCGTTTTCTTGAAGTTTTCATGGATGATTTTACTGTCTTTGGTGATGCTTATGATGAATGTTTGTCAAATTTAGAGAAAGTGTTTATATGATGTGAAGAAAAGAATCTTGTGCTTAATTGGGAAAAATGCCATTTTATGGTTCAAAAGGGAATTGTTCTTGGTCACATTGTCTCATCTAAGGGAATCCAGGTAGATAGAGCTAAGATAGAATTAATTGCTAATTTACCTTCTCCCAAAACCCTTAAGGACATTAGATCTTTCTTGGGTCATGCTGGTTTCTATCAAAGATTTATAAAAGATTTTAGTTCTATATCTAGACCACTTTGCAATCTCCTAGGGAAAGATATACCTTTTGAGTGGGATGAGTTATGCCAAGAGGCTTTTGATAAGCTAAAAGACATGTTCGTCACTGTTCCAATCATGCAACCCCCAAATTGGAGTCTTCCCTTTGAAATCATGTGTGATGCCAGTGACTATGCTGTAGGGGCAGTTTTAGGGCAAAGGGATGAGAAAAAGCCACATGTCATTTACTATGCTAGTAGAATCTTAAACAATGCGTAGATGAATTATTCTACAACAGAAAAGGAATTACTAGCAGTAGTGTTTGCCCTGAACAAGTTTAGGTCATACTTAGTAGGGTCACCTATTGTTATCTTCACAGACCACGCTGCCCTCAAGTACTTATTAACTAAGAAGGATACTAAGCCAAGACTACTAAGGTGGATCCTCTTACTCCAAGAATTTGATTTAACTATTAAAGATAAAAAAAGGAGTAGAGAATGTAGTGGCCGACCATTTGTCTAGACTTGTGAATGATAAGGCCATAGAGACAGTGTCGATCAAGGACACTTTCCTTGATGAACAATTGCTGGCAGTTTCTTCAATACATTGGTTTGCTGATATTGTGAATTTTCTTGTTACAGGTAACATGCCACCAGCTTGGACTACATTGGATAGGAGGAAGTTCTTAGTTGATGTTAGAAACTTTTTCTGGGATAACCCTTACCTTTTCAAATGCTGTTCATATCAGATTATCCGAAGATGCGTGTCTGATGATGAGGTAAGTATCATTCTAACTTTTTGTCATTCGGGAGCATGTGGAGGCAATTTTTCTATGAAAAAGACCGCTGCAAAGGTTTTGCAATGTGATTTTTATTGGCCGACAATTTTTAAAGATTCATATAATTTTTGTAAGGTTTGCGAGCGATGTCAAAAACTAGGGGGATTAACCTTTAGAAATATGATGCCCCTGAACCCAATTTTGATAATAGAAATTTTTTACTGCTGGGGCATTGATTTCATGGGACCTTTTCCTCCATCTTTTGGATATATGTACATTCTAGTGGCAGTAGATTATGTTTCTAAGTAGGTCGAAGCTATACCATGCCGGACAAATGATCATAAAGTTGTTTTGAAATTTCTAAAAGAAAACATTTTGTCTAGATTTGGTATACCTCGGGTCATTATCAGTGATGGAGGATTGCATTTCTGTAATAAACCTTTTGAAGCTTTAATGAAAAAATATGGAGTGACACATAAGGTTGCAACCCCCTATCATCCACAGACAAGTGGTCAAGCGGAGTTAGCCAATAGAGAGATTTCATACATTTTGGAAAAAACGGTTAACCCTGATCGTTAAGATTAATCGATGCATTATGGGCATATCGCACTGTATATAAAACCCCGATTGGCATGTCTCCGTATAGATTGACATATGGAAAAACTTGTCATTTACCTGTGGAACTAGAACATAAAGCATACTGGGCCATTAAGATGTTCAATTTTAGTTTTGACAAAGCTGGCACCGTACGAAAATTACAACTCAATGAACTGGAGGAGATCCGGAATGAGGCATATGAGAATTCTAGAATTAGCAAAGAACGAATGAAGGTGTTCCATGATAAGAATATTGTGCGTAAAACCTTTACACCTGCACAAAAAGTTCTTCTTTATAATTCTAGACTACACATTTTCAAAGGCAAGCTTCGGACTAGATGGAGTGGTCCGTATATTGTGAAAGAAGTGTTTCCCTATGGAACAATTGAGATTGAAAATCCCAACAATGGGAACAGTTTTAAGGTTAACGGACAGCGACTGAAACCATTCTTGGAAGAAAGTATAGTTGAAGTGGAATCCATCGAATTGGTGGATCCCCACTATGAATGATTTCTCTCTAACAACTTTGTGTATTTTAATGTATATTATTGTATAGTGTTTCTTTATTTTCGGAAATATTGCAGATTCAAAGGCACAGTATAAGCGTATCAGGTATGATCCTCTTTTCCCATATGTGTTATATGCATATTCATACATTGAGGGCAATGTAAGTTTTTGAGGGGGGGGGGGGGGGTAGGACCATACTGTGTTTGATCGATATACTATGCACATACAAAAAAAAAATAAAAAAAATTCTTAGCTTTGTGTATATTTTTTAGCCTTTAGGAATTTTTAGGAGTAGAATGGAGCCACTTGAGAGAAAAGAGCTGAAAAAGGTGAAATTTTTTCTAAGTATAGAGGAATCAACTTACTGGAAGTCGCGTCCGGACGCAAGAACATAGAGCAAAACCTACTGGAAGTCGCGTTCGGACGTGACCAGAGAGCCTGAACTCTCTGGAACACGCATCCGGACGGGAAAACCAACCATTTCAAATTCCAGAGGCGCATCCGGAAGGGACCTGATCATGCGTCCGGACGCGTGCTATTTAAGGCTAATTAAAGCAGTCGTTGAGGCGCATCCGGACGGGACCCCATCATGCGTCCAGACGCGTGTAAAAAGTTATAAATACCAAGTGTCTGATCGACTTTCTTGCTCAGCACTCCTCCAAACCGAAATACAATTTATTCCCTTCTCTATACTTGCTCTCTTCATCACGATTTTGCTATGGCACCACTTCGAGCATCCACATCAAAGAGGCCCCGAGTGAACATTCAGGAGGAGGAAGACACAACGTTCGACCCCATTCGTTTCCAAACTTTGGAGGCTCGGGTAAGGTTTTTCAAACACTACGCCAATAAGCCCGTGGTTTGTGAGAGAAAGATAGAATATGAGGAATTTACCCGGTTGGGAGTCCGAGATATTATCACTTCGAGGCGATGGGCAGGATTTATGGGCAAAGAGTGGCTATGTATCCCCATCCTAGCACGAGAGTTTTTTAGCAATGCTGACGATCTCGGGAATGGCCTCATCCATACCTATATTCGGGGCACAGAGATTAGGGTGGATGCTGTGGCCATTGCCAGGATAACTGGAATGACCCAGGCTCGGGTGGTCAACCCAGACTATCCCCAAGCCTATCCCGGAGATGAGGTCGGACGAGAGTTGCTAGGGGACGATGATTTTGTTTGGACGGACAACCTTAAATATCTTCAGCAGGGTGATCTGACCAATAAGTATAAGATACTGAACCTAATTTCAGTATCAAATATCTTCCCCTTACTGAGAAACAACCACATCTATCCGGATCGTGCTCGCCTGTTATACGCTATGGGTACCGGAAAGTCCATTGACCTCCCGTCATTGATTTTTTCTGAGATGAGGCGAGCTATCGTGGATCCGAAAAAACCATCTCTCCCTTTTGCTGGCTTGGCTACTGCATTGTGTGAGCAGGCAGGAGTGGTAATCGACGCCACTATGGAGCGGGCCAAGAAAGTGGTGGTACTAAACTCTGGCTCCCTTTTGAAAAGTCAGAGTGTAGCCAGACCAATACCAGGTGGGAGGGGTCCAGGTGGCGAGCAGGCACCACCTGAGGGGATAGCACCAGGGGAGGAGGACTGGGATTAGTTCCTCAATATGGATGAGGATTTTGATTTGCCAGTGGATGAGGATACTGACCCTAGGACTGACAAGCAGATACTTTTTGAGCTGTTGAGAGGACAGAGAGAGATGAGGAAAGAGATGAGGGAGTTAAGAGCACAGATGAGGGGCTTAGGGCAGAGTTCTCAAAGTCAGGCAGACCCCTCATCTTAGCATGTTTCTTCTAGGTCCCGAGTTGGATATTTTTCTTGATTTTCTTTCAAGTCATCTATAGAAATCGAAGCCTATTTTGGGTAGTTTTTGTTAGGCTTGATTTCGTTTATCTTTTGGGTTATGCATTGTATGGAAATTCTAAATATTATATGAAATACATAGTTTGATCAGTTATGTCATTAAATATCGAAATAACATTTTTATAGATGAATTGACACCACAATACAAAAATAATTTGCTTAACTTTAAATTTGCAAATGTTTGAGCATCACATAGAACTTTATTCAATATTTTTGTATCTCATATCATGTTCTTATAAAAACTTACAATTTGTTCACGTTAGACTCTACCAAGTTGAAATTTTGTTAGGGATTGTACCTTGAGAACTTGAAACAAATAGTAGAGATGCATAAAAACTCTGGTGAGTTTTGATCCAATCTTTCTTGGAGGGTTATGTACATTTACTTAATAAAGAATAGTTTTATTCAGCTAATCTCCTTCAATAGTCTCATTATTTTTGTTTTGCTCAACACCAATATTGTGAATGATTACTTGACCTTAAATTATTTGCATAAGGTAGTGTGTTGTCAAGAACTCTTGAGATATGATTTTAGGCCATATTTGATATTATTTGAGCCTAAGCCTTATTCTTTGAATATATTATCCCTAGAAGCCATGATTGAGCCTTTGAAGTAAAATCTTATTTCTTATACCCAACATATAATAACCAAGCCAATGAAAAAAAAAATGTCTTTTACCCTTGGTTATCCCGAGATTGAGTTTTTATTGTTTATGTAATTTGGGAGATGTTGGATGAGAAAACATGAAAAAAAAAAAAAAAAATGTTTTGCATACTTGTGAATATTTGCATTAGATGTCTTGTTTAAAAGAAAAAAAAAAAAAGAGAAAAAAAAAATAGCAAGCATGAGTTTAAAAATATATATATATGAGCAAGTGTTGTAAATTGTGCTTATAAAGGGTGAAGAATGAAAGGCTATGGAAAGAAGTTTGGTTGTGTAATGTACATATTCTCTCGGGATAGTCTTTTGAATTCCTAAATATCCTTCGTTTCAAAACCCTAATCCCAATGTCTCATTACAACCTTAAATAAAGACATATCTGATCTCAGGAGTGTATTGGTGGATGCATGACTTGTGTGAATAAGGAAGAGAATGGTGATTAATTGTTTATCGTGTGTTGAGTTCCTTTCATGAGGTTATGTCAAATCCTTTTCTTTTGGATTACAATTATTTTAATAGACATGTGATCATTATTTTGTTTTGACTTTAATATCTTCTTCTCACATGTGATATTTGAGGGAATAGTCACTATAATCTGAGATAATCTTTTATGAGTGAATTATCTAGTGAGATTTGGCATTAAGACGAATAATTGATAGTTGTAGAGGTGATTACCGGATAGATTACTGACTTGGTATAGTTAATTCACACTACACACGAGTTTATATGAGAATATGATAAGTGCATACATTTATATAGCATATAGTTCTATATTTTTGCTTTGCATGTGTTTATAAAGAGAATTATAGTTTAGAATTCTTATATTGTGGTAGTAATTTGTGTTATAAAATTATTATTCAGATAATTGATCACAGGGTGATGTTTGTGGGTATTATCTCTGGAAATCCTCACGAGACTATACTCGTCCACTAGGGGGAACCTAGGGGTTTAAAGGCTTGTTGCATATGCTAAATGCAATCGTGAAGCCTACAAAAGTGGTTTTGTTTTGTTTGTTTTGTTTTGTTTTGTTTTTAGTTAGTGTTTATGTTTTTGCTGTTTGCCTTACTAGGGACTAGCAAGGTCTGAGTTGGGGGGTGTGATTGAGGTCCAATAGTTACATTTATCATTAGGAAAGATTAATTATTTAGTCATGAAAGTATGATAAGTGTGGTTAATTAATTAAATAATAGTTTCTATGTTAATTGTGTATATTTTGCAGAGGAATAACATCAGATTAGAAGAAAGTAAGGAGAGATGGAGCATAGCTGAAGAGGAAAGGCACTGGAATACGCGTCCGGACGGTTCAACCCCATGCGTCCGGACGTAAGTGGCAGAAAGGCAAGGAGCTGAGGAAAGAGTATACTGGAAGTTGCGTCCGGATGGTTGAAGAACACGCGTCCGGGTAATCTGTTAACGCCAGACTAAGAGTTTCACTCCAAGTCAACCTTTTTGGGGAATAAAGTATAAATAGGAATTGAAGAACTTGTAATGGGGATCTTTTTGTTTTGGGAAGAATTCTTTTATTACTAGTTTATTTTCTTGATTAATCATGTCTGGTTAGAAGGCTGAACTAGGGCTAAGGGAGAACTTCTCAATGAAGTACGGTAACGTTATTGAATTTGTTTTGAATGATTTATGATATTTTGTTAATTTTACTTCTAATTTCCTAGCAAAGTTTTTGTTCTGTAAAAATCATTGAGTTGTTGTGCCATGTACATCAATTGCTTGAATTTCTCTGCGAGTAAATAACTGGTTATTCCACGCTTGAGGTAATTATCATTATTTCATAAAATAATATAATTGGACGGTTATTCAGGTTCCTGAATAATCCGTTGATTATAACTTTTGGTTCTCTTACGTGATTTGTTTCTTGAATCAACTGACATCTGATTCTTGGTTCAAGTTAAAGTTTGATTCTTTAATCGTTATCATATGGAATTGAGAGGGGGATACCCGATGCTCTAGTATATTTATTATCTTGTTTAATTACTGAAATCACTTTTCTTCACTTAGCACATCTTTGAACTGTTCATCTATTTTTAAGTTTGTTTTAGTTTTTGTGTGATTGTTGTCTTGTTACAATTCCTTGAGGGATCGACATCGGTATTTCGAGAATTATATTACTTCGCTCAACCTGTGCTTGGGTTTACAATATTAAAGTTGAAGCAGCACCCATCTAGAAGCTGTCCTGGGCGAGTAACAGGCTGTTTTGGGCGAACAAGATGTGAGGGGAGCTGTCCTGGGTGAGTAGCAGACACTGATCTGCGCGTGCAATAGGCTGTCCTGGCGTGAGCAGGAGGCTGGGCGAGCAGCACTGGGCTTCGATCTGGATGGTGGGCAGCCTGTTCGCGCGTTGCTGGGCGCGGGGGAGGCTGATCTAGGCGGCCAGGTTGCTCGAACAAGGGTCCTCGTGCATGCTGCAGAACAGATAGACGCTTGTTGTGTAGGGGTGTGCACCTTTGGCGGGCGCGCAGTACATGAGGGCATGGGAGTTGTTCAGGCGAGACCGTCATTGGGCGCTCAGGCTGCGACGACCCCATTCGGGCGAGCAGATCAAGGCGTTCAGGCTTCCCTTTGGGCAAACGGGGACTTGGGCGAGCAGGCTTGCGGTGATGATCCGATTCCTTCAAGTGTAACTTCCCAAAATCAGATTTCTCCAGGCCTCCCTGGCAGTGGCTCCGACAACCAACGCCCTCTCAACAAAAAGCACCGAGGCAAGGTAGCTCTCAATGATGATGGGTCCAAAGTGAGTTTTATTTCTAGCACTTTAAATATAGACGCTGATATTCTGCGGGTTGTCTCTGCTTACCACGTTCCTCCTACGGTATTGTGCCATCGAGCCGAGATGGGTGAGTCTGCTTGCGATGACTCCTCTGTTGACATTGTCATTTATGAGGAGATGCTTGAAGCTGGGCTCAAGTTCCCAATGCCTCCTTCCGTTTGTCGCATCCTGAATTACTTTTCTCTGACACCTGGGCGGTTGGCGCCCAACTGTTGGAGAATGTTGTTGAGTTTCTTAGTATTATAGATGAAGGTGCACCATGAGGATGCCTCTCCTAGCGAGTTTCACGCAGCTTATTACCCGAGTGAGACTCCTGCTCCTAACCGAGGTTAGTACTACTTTACTACGAGGGGAGGCAAGTTGATTACTGGACTGCCCTCCAACTGTCATAGTTGGAAGTCTCGTTTCATGTTCGTCGGTGGAGAGTCGGTTTCGGATGCTGATAGGTCATTGGTACCAACACAATGGGGTGCTCCAAAGAAAGTTGGTACGCCATATATTCTTACTATTCTCTTACCACATTCCTTGTAGGCTGTGTACTCACCACATTCCTTGCCGGTTCTCCAGTGCTCTCCAAGGACCAAGAGTGGAAGCTACAGGTTGTGAGGGCTCATCCTATAAGGGACTTTAGAGCTCTCATGCTCAAAGATGGAGGAGTTAGTGGTTCCCCTTCGGTAGGTGCCAGGGCTGGTGAACTCTCTCCAAGATCCGGCAGTTCCGCCTTGAAAAGAAAATGTATGTTGATTCTCTTGTGCTTTTCTCCTCTACTTGGTGTCTTTTATCTAGATAACACTTTATTTCCTTTGCAGCAGTAGATAGAAAAGTGATTGGGTCCCGCCTCTCTAGTAGGAGTCCTCTTCCCCCTAAGGTGGCGAGGATGAGCGATGTCTTCCCAGTGACTTCTCCAATGGTGCCGCCCGAGTTAGGCTCTCCTTAAGCGACCCCACCAGTGGTACCTCGGGTGTGCTCCCATCAAGAGACCCCTCTAGTGGTGCCTCTTCAGTTGGCAGCTCTTTCGGTTGTGGGCGCTACTCCAGAGACTCCCTTGTTGACCACACCTTCTGTCCCTGGTTCCTCGACTCCTCCTGTCGGAACTTCTATCGGGGCTCCTTCTCAGATTAGCTCTATGTTGGGTAACACGCGGGTCATCAGAGAGCGACTTGAGAGGTTTGTATTTCCCAATGATGTGAGTGAGATTGGTGCCTTGGGCACCGAGAGAATCCTCAACTCTTTTCTGGAAGGTTGGGCTCAAGTAAGAGTTTGTTATCTCCCTTTCTCCCGTCATTCCATAAGTGTCTGACATCCTTTTGCCTTTTGTTTTTCTTCAGGCCTTAACTGCATCTCTGTGTTTATTTTCAAGGACTATCCTTTATCACCAGTTGAAACATAGCCATGAAGTTGTACAGAATGAGCTTCTTGTTGCTCAGGGGAGGATTATCGAGCTTGAAGCTGCTGGTAGGGCTTCTCATGCTGAGCTTGTGGCGACCCGTGAGAGGGACGCGCTCAGAGAGATTGAGCTTGTGGAGGCCCGTGAGAGGGCAACTAAGCTTGAGACTGAGCTTTTGGCGACCCGTGAGAGGGACGCGCTTAGGGAGGCTGAACTTGTGGAAGCCCGTGTGAGGGCCACGCTCAGATAGACTGAGCTTGCGAGACCCGTGAGAGGGTCATGCTCAAGGAGACTGAGCTTGCGGAGACCTGTGAAAGGGCCATGCTCAGAGAGGCTGGATGATTGGCAGAGGTGAAGACAACTCAGGAGAGAGTTTCTCGGGCTGAGGTGGATATGGAGAATGGCCTCGTAGATGCTTTCATTGATGGTTATGAGGAGCTCCGGGGAAAGATTTCTACTTCTTTCCATGATATTGACTTTTCAGGCTTCGTGCCAATTGAGGCCCCTGATGATGGTGATGGAGGCTCTGATAATGCTGAGGACGATGAGGAGGAGGAGGATGACGACCATGAAAGTAGTTAGAGTGCTGGAGACTTTTGATTGATTTTTTTTTTTAGAAAGGCAGTCTGTAGCCTTACTTTTGTAAAAAGTGGTTTTTTGCCACTGATACTCCTTTGAAATTAAATATAAAAGTGCAAAGATCTTTTTTGGAGTAAAATGTAGGAAATTTTATTCATTCACTGCTTATGTCAAGCAATATTGGGTAATAACCCCAAAAATGTACAAAAAATAAAACCAAGTTCCCCAACTCTACTACTTTGACTCTCTCTTAAGGTGTCATTAGTAGTACCTCTTCAAGTGTTCAACATTTCATGGATGGGGTAAAACCTTCCCCTCGGGATTCTGGATCTTGTAGGTGTCTGGCCTCCCCACTTCAGTTATGAGGTAGGGTCCCTACCAATTTGGTCACAGCTTTCTTTCACGTGAATCCTTTGTGGCGAGGATCACTTTCTTGAGGAGCAAGTCTCCTAGTTGGAAGGAACGAGGTTTCACCCTTGAGTTGTAATACTTTGTCATGTGGCGTTTGTACTCCGCGTTGGCGTTGCGGACTACAGCCATCTCCCTCGCCTCCTCTACCAAGTCGAGGTTGATGCAGAGTTCTTCCTCGTTGGTGATGGGGTCGTGGTGTTAGACCCTTAGAGAGTGTACCCCGATCTCCACAGGGATGACCGCCTCAGTTCCAAAGGCGAGGTAGAAAGGGGTTTCTTCAGTAGGAGTTCTTGGCGTGGTTCGATAGGCCCACAATACGCCTGGGAGTTCGTCGACCCAAAGACCCTTCGTTCTTTCGAGCCTTGTCTTTAGGTTGCGTAGCACCGTTCTCACCATGACTTCTACTTGCCCGTTTGCTTGCAGGTGCGCTGGACTAGAATGAGGCTGTTTTATCTGAAGGTCGGAGCATAAGGAGTTCAAGAGCTTATTATCGAACTGCTTGGCGTTGTCGCTGACAATGGTGTGGGGTATCCCGAAGTGGCAAACAAGGTTCTTCCAGATAAAATCTTTGATTTTTGCGTCCGTTATCTTTGCTAAGGGTTCGGTCTCTACCCATTTGGTGAAGTAGTAGACCGCTATCACCACGAACTTGCACTGTCCTCTACTGAGTGGTAGAGGGCCTAGGATGTCGATGCCCCATTTGGAGAAGGGACACGGACTTATGGTGACCGTGAGTTCTTCTGGCGGTTGTCTAGGCATAGTGGCGAAGCGCTAACACTTGTCACACTTCTTGGCGAACTTCTAGGCGTCATTCATCATACTAGGCCAGAAGTAGCCCTGTCTGAGTGCCTTGTGGGCGAAGGAGCGTCCTCTAGAGTGATTTCCACAAACCCCTTCATAGATCTCCCGCAGGGCATAGTCAACTTCTTCCGGCGAAAGACACCTCAGTAATGGCAAGGAGTAGCCTTTCTTGTACAAGGTGTCTTGTAAAATAGTAAACTTGGAGGCTTTCATCCTGAGCTTCCTGGCCTCGAGGGGGTCATCTGGCAACACGCCCTCCTGGAGGTAAGCGCTTATGGGGGTCATCCAGTTTATTTCGACAGATGCACGGTTGACGCTTGTGGCTTCCACGTCTAACTTGCTCGGTTCGAACTGGTGACCAATGAATACTGGTCCTGGCAGGGCTTCTGAGGATGAGGCGAACCTGGCTAGTGCATCCGTAGTCATGTTCTCCTCCCTCAAGATGTGGCTGATTTGGAAGTTTCGGAACTTCGCAACCAAAAATTTTACCATTACAAGGTACTCCTGCATTCTCGTTCATTTTGCTTCGAACTCGCCCTTTACTTGGTTGACTATTAGCTGATAGTCACTGTGAGTGATGAGGTGTTGTACTTCTATTTCAATAGCCAACCTTAGGCCAGAGAGGAGGGCCTCATATTCTGCCTCATTGTTTGAGGCGATGAAGTGGAACTTCACAGCATACTTGATGGGTGTGCTATCGGGGCTGATCAGGATTAGGCCAACTCCACCTCCTTCACTGGTCGAGGAGCCATCCACATAGAGTTTCCAGAGTGGCAGAGAAGAGAGTTCGGAGAGCACTGCGTCAGGCTGGGGGCCAAGAAGGGCTTGGGCGCCAGGCCTGGGTGCCTGGGTGTACTCGCCAGGCATCTGGGTGTCCTCGCCGGGCGTTTGGGTGTCCTCGCCAGGCGTTTGATTGCTTTGCGTGTCCGGGCTTGATGTCTAAAGTGTGGAATGCTTATTGATCTCCTCTACGGGTGTAAGCTCAGCAATAAAATCTGCCAAGACTTGTGCTTTGATGGCCGCCTTTGGTTGGTACTGGATATCGAACTCGCCTAGTTCCACTGCCCACTTAAGGAGTCTCCCGGATACATCTAGTTTTCCTAAGACTCTCTTTAGAGGCTGGTCAGTGATCACAACAACGGTGTGACTCTGAAAACAATGTCGCAGACGTCTTGCTATTGAGATGAGGGCGAGCGCTAGTTTTTCTAGCTCTAAATATCTTATTTCCGCTCCCCGATATGCTCTGCTCACATAATAAATTGGCTTTTGCACTCCATCATTGTTCCTGACGAGGACTGAGCTTATAGCTGATGGGGAAGCAAAAAGGTATAAGTATAAACTTTCATCCGGTGTAGCGTGTGAAAGGAGATGAGGTGTAGCCAAGTAAGCTTTGAGCCTCTGGAAGGTTTCATCTACCTCAGGTCCCCACTCGAAGGCTTTTCGTAGGATCTTGAAGAAAAGCAAGCATTTGTCTACAAATTTGGCGCTGGAGCTCCTTGGTTGAGGAGGGTGACTTCATATCGAGGATGTCCTTGATTTTGTCGGAGTTCGCCTCAATTCCTCTCTAGTTGACCATAAAGCTTAAGAATTTTCCTGACCCTACGCCAAATGCGCATTTTTCAGGATTCAGCTTCATGCGGTATGACCTGAGAACGTTGAAAGTTTCTTGGAGGTGGTCAATGTGGTCTGCTGCGGCAAGACTTTTCACCAGCATGTCGTCCACATACACCTTTATTGTATTCCCGATCTGTGACTGGAGCATCTTGTTCACCAGCCGTTGATAAGTTGCTCTTGCGTTCTTTAACCCGAAGGGCATGATCCTGTAGCAGTAGGTTCCCTTTGGAGTGATGAACGATGTCTTTTCCTGGTCTGGGGGGTGCATGCTGATCTAGTTATACCCAAAATATGCATCCAGGAAGGTGAGCAATTCATGTCTTGCGGTGGCGTCGATGAGGAGGTCAATTCGTGGTAGTGGGTAGCTATCTTTTGGGCACGCCTTGTTGAGCTTAGTAAAGTTGACGCAAAAACGTCACTTCCCATTGGCTTTAGTCACCATCATCACATTGGAAAACCACTTTAGATATGCTACCTCTCTGACGATCCCATTATTTATCAGTTTTCCCATCTCCTTGTCCATCGCTTGGGTCCTTTCAGTGGAGGCGCCCCTTAGCTTCTGGCGGACTGACTTGTGATGGGGGTCGACATTGAGGCGGTGTGTAGCGACCCCTGGGTCGATGCCCTCAAGATCTGCATGTGATCATTAAAAGACATCCATGTTGCGCCTTAAAAAGTCTATTAGCTGGTGAAACAGATGTTCAGAAAGGGAAGAGCCAATGTACACTCTTCTGTCTGGGTGCTCCTCATCTAAGACCACTGGGGTGAGCTCTTCGACTGGTTCCCCTTTTTCTAGGGTGGCATCATCCCTTGGGTCAAGGACCTCCACTTGTAGGGTCTCTTGTGGCTTTCTGGTCTTCATGGAGGATACGTAACACTCTCTTGCAGCTACTTGGTCTCCTCGGACCTCTCCGATTCCATTTGAGGTTGAAAAACGGAGAATGAGATGAAAGGTGGAGGGCACAGCTCTTAGAGTGTTAAGAGCAGGTCGCCCTAGGATTATGTTGTAGGGCGAATGACAGTCTATCGCCAGGAAGTTGACAATGATTGTGGAGCTTCGGGATGCTGCTTCGGTAGTGACTGGCAAGGTAATGGACCCTAGGGGATACACCTTCTCCCCTGAGAACCTAATGAGGGGCGACTTGATAGGCTGCAATCTTTCTCTGCCCAAGTTGAGCTTGTCATAAGCCTATGTGAACAAGGTATCCGCAGAGCTGCCGCTGTCCACAAGAATTTTTCGCACCTGGAAGTTGGCGACGGTCATGGCGAGCACCAGAGGGTCGTCATGAGGGTGTTGGATTCCTTCCAAGTCCTTGTCTAAGAAGGATATGACCTCGTTGTCTCCGTGCTTGGGCGCCTTGGATGGGCGCAAATCATCTATATGCCTCGCTTTTCTGGCGTGGGCTTTCATGGCGGAGTGAGATTCTCCTCCTCCTGCTAACCCTTCGGAGATGGTGTGAATCTCCCGATGGGTTGTTGGTCTTCCTGATTATGAGGTGGTGGCGGCGCCTGACCCCTACCAGCCATAATTTTAAAACCCGGCCCGGACATCAACCTGGCAAAGAGACCGGATTAATGGGTTACTGGTTCAACCAGTGGGTCATTGGTTGAACCGGTTATATAATTAAAAAAATTAAAAAATTTATAAATAGGTTAAAAAATTATAATAATTATGAAAAGTGTTATGAAAATAACATCCTTCATGTATATATTAATCTTCTTTTTTTTTTAACAAAAACACAAATTTTATTGATTGAAATCCAGAATTACAAGAAGCAAACATTTACAAGAATCAAACAATGATATTTTCAAAAAAAATATTTGAAGGCTTTAATCCTTCAAAATCCCCAAGAAAGTATGAAATTACTCCAAGGAAACAAACTTCCTATCAAAAAAGTAAGGCCATTACAGAGGCAATGCACCTCTGTAACCCTTCTTCCTCAAAAGTGAGCCATACCTCACCTTCAGAATTCCCAGCCAATAAGACTGCAACAAAATCAACCACAGCCCCCTGCATTTGACAGCAAACAGAACCTACATCTTTATTCCATCCCCTTACTCCATCAAATATCTTCTCAACCATTATCATCAAACAACAGAATATTCTTAGTACGCAGGACAGACAATCCTCTCTGGTCCTGAACCAACTCACAGCCACAGGCACCTGATCAGAACCAACAAATTCATAAGAAAACCCATCTTGAACTGCTCTGTTGGCCAATGCATCAGCAACAAAGTTTGCTTCTCTAAACACATGGTTCAAAGTAAACTTTAAACCATTCAGACGAAGTTGAATTAGGTCCAGGATTCCCAGCAGTGACCAGGCACAACCCATCAAACCCTTATGGCTTTAACAGACAACACATACGGCACAACTATGCCTAAGGACTGCAAAAGCATTTTGCCATTAGCAATATCCATAACTTTGGGTCTGACATTCCTAACCTGAAACCTTAAAAGACTACAGATCTTCAGAAAAATGGAATAGGAATTCAGTTTACCCACCCTTGCTCTCCTCCTGCATCTCTCCTTCCACACTTGCCAAAAAATCAATAATGAAAGGCTTCTCATTAGGGAACAAAACACAGACTTTCTTTTAAACACCCTCAATTTTCAATACAAACTTTTAAATCACAACAATCAGAAGCTTATGCTATGACGAATAGAAGCTTGCAAGAAAATTATGCTATAACGAACATGAGCACAATCAGATTCAATATGCAATATAATCAAAACCACAATCAGATTCAATATGCAACATAATCAAAATCATAACCAGATTCAACAAAATCAAATCATAACTGAATAAAAATGTATTCAAAGAGACTCAAACCAGACCAGACTAGACAGAGAAGGGGGATAATCGGAAATAATACCTTATGCCTGCTGGTGAATCAAACTTGAGGGAAGAAAATGGGAGTCGTCGTCGATGATGGAGCTCCTGCCTTGACATCGAAGGTTTGTTGCTTCGAAGTTCAAACTTCACCTTCTACTTCGAGTTCGATCGATGCTGGCTTACAGCACAGAGAAGAAAACTGAGAGAGAGAGAGTCTGAGAGTGAAAAGGTCGTCGTCGACCTCAGTCGTTCATGTCTTCGCGTGAGAAGAGAGAAATCAGAAACAATTAGGGCAAAAAATACCCAGTTGCCCCAAAACACTTATATTTATAGTATAGCATCAATCCGGCCGGTTTGTTAAAATTCGTCCGGGTTGAACGGTTTGCTTAAAAATCGGACGGTTCAACTGGTTTTTCCTGGTTTTTACACACAAACGATCTTTTAATTGAACCGGCCCGGTATTAGCTCCGATTCGCCAGATTTTCGGGTTGACCCGCCGAGCCGAGCCGGGCCAGGTTTTAAAACACTGCTACCAGCAACATACTGGCGAAGGTGACCTCGTTGTATGAGCTCCTCAATTTGTCTCTTGTGGTCGTTGTAATCATCGGTGTCATGGCGTGGTCGCGATGGAAGCGACAATACTTGTTCTGGTTCCTGCGGTTTGAGGGAGACTTCATCCTCTCTGGCCACTTTATTGCGGGGTCATCCTGGATCTGGAATAGGATGTGTCCCACAACGGCATTTAGGGGAGTGAAGGTTTGTCGATCTCTCTAGGGAGCAGGACCGAGCCGGTCTTTGATAGGTACCCTCTCTGTCTTGTTGCGCTTGTTACTATTCTCCTTCTTGTCGTCCCTATCTCTTTCCTTTCTTTTCTCCCCAGTTCTGGATGACTCACCTCGTCTGGCCCTTGTAATGTCCTCGACATTCATGTACTTCTGGGCCTTTGTTAGTAACTCTGGCATGCTATTCGGTAGGTGCTTCATCACTGAGAAAAGGAAGCTTGAAGACCGGAGGCCTCCCAAGAAGGCGGTCATGTTGACCTTTTCATCGGGCTCCTCGACCTGAAGGACCTCCTCGTTAAAACGAGTGAAGTAGCTCCTTAAGCTCTTATCTCGGACCTGCTTTATGCTGAGCAGGTGGGTGGTAGGCTTTTGGTGGCGACGTCCTCCAATAAAGTGTGATACGAAGGATCTGCTTAGCTTAGCAAATGAGCCAATGGAGGCTGGGGAGAGCTTGGCGAACCATTGTCGAGAGGATCCCTTCAAGGTGGTGGTTGGGAACGCTCTGCACACAATTTCGTCGGGGACGTTGTGCAGCTGCATTAAGGTCTTGTAAGTTTCAAGATGGTGCAGTGGATCCTTCTTACCGTCAAAGGTTTCGATGGATGACATCTTGAATTTTTGAGGAAGTGGGTAGTTCACCACGTCAGGTTTGAAAGGCGTGTCGGTTCGCCTTATGAGGTAGTCCACTGTCTCGGGTTCCTGAGCCTTTATGGCGTTGAAGACGTCACCCAGTTGATTTTGCACCTCCTTAATTTTTTTGTCCCAGTGATTAGGAGGCTCCCTGGAATTATCATGGAAATGGCTCCCATGCTCCATGCTTTGGTTTTTACCCTCATTCTCTTGGAAATGAGGGTCTCCACCATGGGAAGCAGGAGCTGGAGGTCCCTCATGGTGGGCCCCCTTGTGTGGGGCGCCCAAGGGAACTCCCAAAAGTGGGGCACCCAGATGGGGAGCGCCCAGGTGGGGAGCCCCTTGATGTCTAGGGCGTGGAGCTCCTCTGACTTGAGGTCCAAGCTGTGCTCCTCCTTGTTGTCTGAGCATCAGTTGGAGAATCTGCTGGTTCTGAGCTACAAGTTGTTGCATTGTGTCTAGCATCTGCTGTGCATTTGGGACGGGATTGGCAGGTGAAGGAGAAGCAACCTCCTCCTCTCGTGCTGGATTATCTTCAAAGTGATTCATCGATCTGGTGGTGATCGCAATAGATTCAACAGAGAAAGTGTTTAGAAGTGAGAATTTTGTCGTTCTCACAGATGGCGTCAAACTAATGATGCATAAATTGAGTTTGCACACCACCGGTCAATTGAACAGTAAATACATGCAGTACTTGATAAGTGAAAGATAGAGACAAAAACAAGACAAGGTTTATAGTGATTCGGTCAATGTGACCTACGTCCACTTTGAATGGCTAGGGTCGCCGGGTATTTTATTTACTCAGGTGTGTAGGGAGAGTAGAGAGTTACAGGCTATGAGAGGGAGATGAGAGATATGCTCGATTGAGTGTGATGCCCCCAAGTGTTGGCGGGGCTTACAATTTATAGTCGCATCATAATGGATAGTAAATAGCTAATCAAGCAGTCATAACGGATTGTGGCAGTTTAATAGTCATAACGGATTGGGGCAATTTAATAGTGATTAAATAACTTGACAACCTTTTCTCAACGGGCAAGGTAGTTATGGTGCTCTCCGTAGGACTCGATCAAAGGATGAGGTAGGGGTTGACTCTTTCCAAGACGGCGAGGATGAGACTCTTGGATGACCTGACCTTGTATGCTCCATGTAGTTCCTCGAGCTTGATGAGCTTAACCGGGTTGACCACATTAGGCTGGACTTGCTGGATCTCTTGGAATTGGGCTATAAACTCGGATCGGGCTTATAACATGAGTTGGGCCCTTGGGCCTGGCCCATCAGAGACGATGGTGGTGAATTTGGAGACGATGGAGATGACTTGTCGGACTTCATCAATGGTGGATCTCACCGAACTTACGAACTTGGAAGCTGAAAGCTTCAAGCATCTCAATCAAGATTTGATAAAAGCCTGATTTGCACAGCCCTTGTACACCAAGTTGGTGTTATCAAGGCAGATTCAACTGCTAGGATCATCTCAAGGTTGGAGATCAAGACCAAAAAAAGAAAGAAGAGGCAAAAGGGTTTTTTGGGTAAACCCATTTGGGGGGGTGTTGATGGATCATGATAAGTTTTGAAAGATTTTGAGGGTTTTTAGAGATGAGTTTTGGTAAAGAATGAGGAAAGATGGAGATAACTTGGAGTTATTGCCCCTGGAAGACTGTTGAATCAAAGCACCAAAAAGTGCGGAAGGTTTGTGAAGAAACTCCAGTTAAAACACGTGAAAAACGTGGTTAAATAACCACGTTTTTAAAAAAAGTGTGGTTCGTAACCACGCTTTTAACGTGTTTCAACCACGCTTTTAACGTGTTTCAGCTCATTATTTTAGACACATTTTTTATTTAAAAGTGCTATAGTTTGGTAAATAAGTTTAAAAGTACGATATTTTGATATATTTGTTTAAAAAGGACGGTAATATGGTAAATAATTTAAGGTACGGACGTATGTTGTCAATTGCCTATTGGGATGATACATATCTAATCTTAAAAAGGAAATATTATTTATATTTAATTTAATAAACTTATTTATGTTAGTGTTAGTGTCAAATAAGATGTCTTATTGCTGTGACTTAATTTGAGAATTTATTCAAACTCAATATAATTATTAAATTATTTGTGAGTTATAGTGTTGGATAAAATTCACATTTGATTTAACATATTAGATCCTCAAATTAGCAGGGCCGGCTCAACTGCATTAAAAAAAAAGTATGGTCTTTAGGCCCCAAATTTTTAGGTACATTACTAACCCATAAAAAAATTAAATCTTTTAAATTTTAAACCCTAAAAAAAGGCTCCAAAATATTAAGTACAATCAACATTTTTATTGTAATAATTTGGGTCCACGATTCAATTCATAACATTAGAAATCTAAAAATCATAAGTTGAAAAAATAAAAAGTACTCAAAATTCAACTCATATTTATCCCTTCTCTCTCTCTCTGTGTAAAAATTAGTACAAAACATTAAAAAAAGTTAAAATTAAACTCTCTTTCTGATAAAAAAACAAAAACAAAAGTTAAAATATTTTTTTTAGTAACACTAGCACGTTCTTCTTAAGTCTCTCTCATATAATAAATTGAAAATAAATTATTTTTTTAAAAAAATTAATATTAAAAAAAAAAAATCTCATTTAGTATTTTCGCTTTAGACCTCCAATTATCTAAAGTCACCCGTGCAAATTAGGTTCAAATAAGATGTCTTAATTGCTTTGTGTTAGTGTAATAAGTTATTAAAGTCCCCTTAATTAATGAATATTCTCAGTGGAGACCCTTTCAGGGGTGTATTAGTATTATTATATTTTATCCCATATCTGGCTCGACCAGTATAGTTTATGAATTTCCAGTTTTACATGAGCAGCGGGCAGCAGCAAGGGGATTTCACACTTCACAGGCTAGTCGTTGAGAGAAGCCACAAAATAATAAATTAAACATGTAAGCAACAAGAAGCCCGTCTAGCTCAGTTGGTAGAGCGCAAGGCTCTTAACCTTGTGGTCGTGGGTTCGAGCCCCACGGTGGGCGTTTACATTTTGTTTGTGTTGGAGCTGTGTAATAATTTCATTTTGATAATAACTTGTTTTCTATCATTTGAACTCAACAGTTGCTATGCCTGAGTGGCACTGATGAAATCATGCTCGTTTAATGTCATTTGATTGATCCAAACATTTTACCCTTATTAGTCTTTTTTTGAATAGTGAGAAGTATGACATGGTATGTGTTGATGAAATTATGATTCACCAACTCTGATCTAATCATTTATGTGTCATTTAAGGGAAATAATGGGAACTTGAGAAAACAATGCCGATCCGAAAATTACGATCTTCCTTTGCTATATTTATCTTCTTGTTATTTAGGAGAAGTCATCAAAAATCTGTAGATAAGACTTCTAAAACTGCTGCTAGATGCAGTTCAGGCAAGGATCTATGAATTCCCATAAAATTGTCTCAATTGACGCTAGCAGCCTGTTAAAAAAAACCAGGAAAAGAGGAAGGTAAAAGAAATAAAGGGGTTGTTCGGGTTGACAATGTGTGGCATTTTATCCTATTAAAATTTGTTCAGTTCATGCTTAAAGTCATTTGAGATGGTATATAGTCGGGGTTTGTGTCCATTTATTTGATAAGTCTGAAAGGTGACAGACTAGTCTAATTAAAGTTTCGGATCAAAATTGTAGTCTAAATAGTGTAGAAGTTTCTCAACCCAACAAATAAAGGGTCCAACAATATCTGATTCGTTATTTGATTTTTACCATATAATTTAGACTACAAGTTTGATCTCAATTTTGATCACTTTATCATTTAGTTAATTTTATATTAAATTTACAAATCTTATGCAAAATTGTCATTGGCAAAGATTAAAATTTGGTTTCGATGTATTATTTCAGTCACTTAGAAAATATAAATATTTTGACATGTTTTAAAAACAAATAAATATTTTTTTCAAAATATTGATCGAAATATCTATATAATAAGATAGCTCACAAGTTGAATCTTATCCCCTACACATTTTTTTCCCCAAAAACATCACATTACCCATTTTTATCACATGCCAACTTATTTTAATATTTGATTAATTTATAATTTAATATATTTTTTATTTCAAACATTATCCATACACGATAGTATACATATGTTGAGAAAATTTTGTTAGATTACGTATTTTGAAAAAAATTTGTCGATATTTTTAAGTAAATAATGGATAAACAGAGATTTTAAATGATGTAATCAAAGAAATGAAGGAAATAAAATTTATTATTTAATATAGTGTGATAGATTTTTTTGAATGTTCGAATTTTATGTTTCATAGTGCCTTCAGACACGAGTTATGGCTAGTAACAAAACAATTTGAAATATTCCGAAATAATTGTGTAACTAAGTCAAAATATTTTAAATATTATAAATTTTTTTAAAGTAAATTTTTTTTAATTCAATCATTAATTCATTTTAGTTTCTTTGAAAATACAAACTATTTTTAATATTTTGAAACGAAATTATAATCCTTTGGGTTTAACTGCCGGTGGGAGTGTCTCTGATTCTGCTATTATGTCCAAAGCTCACTACTCAGAGCATCTCCAACAATAGTAGCTATTTTAGCTACCAAAAAACAACTTTTTTTTATTTTAGCTACTCACTTTTTCAATACACACTCCAACAGATTCTCTATATTTTTAACTACTCGTTTTAAATACTATTTATCATCCCTTTTGTATTATATTTTTTGGGAATAGTGAAAGAGAGAAAGAGAGAGAATGAAAGAAATGAGAGGAAAATTGAGAAAATAATATATATTTATGTTTACATATTGCTACAGTGATTCTTTATATTTAGAGAATCACTATAGCAAAAATGCATTATAGCTATTATGAAGATCATCTGTTGGAGCATGAACAGTGGCTTTGATTAGCTAAATTATACCTATTTTGATGATTTACAGCATCTGTTGGAGATGCTCTCAGGCCCAGTCATTGTTGAAGCCTTTCGCCAACTCTCACCCAACCCAACCCAATCTCAAGACGTGGTCTTATCAGTTATGTCCCCGCCATAATAAACCATCATTTACATAGGGATTCCACAGATTGATAACAGACCATGGTGGGCCCCACCCAGTTTTGCTATATGATAAACTTAGATTTCAATTCAAACGCCCCCACATAAATACCGCGGCACCGTCTTTAACATCTCTCTCTCTCTCTCTTGATTCAGTTCAGAACCTCTTGAAAGATAATGGCGATCTCAGTAGAGAACCTATTGAAAGAACGAAAATACCCATTCATCTTCTCTCTCTTCATCTTACTCGTCTTCTTCACATTCCTTCGCTTAACCAACTCTCAATATTCCATTTTCACTGCCGATCTCTTTAGGCCCCAATCAAAACCAATACCTTCTTCTTCTTCTCCACATTCAAATCCAACCCATCCGATCTCAAATGCTAGCCCAAATACACCGTCTCAGCAACACGACGACGTGGCGTCCAATTTCAGTACTGTTGAACCAAGTGATGTGAAATTGCTGGATTGGAAGGTTTGTGAGGGTTCTGTGGCGGCTGATTATATACCATGTCTTGATAATTTCAAGGCTATACAGGCGTTGCGCTCAAGGAGACACATGGAGCACAGAGAGCGGCATTGCCCAAAGCCGAGTAGTCCGCGGTGTTTGATTCCGCTTCCCAGAGGGTATAGGGTTCGAGTTCCATGGCCTAAAAGCAGGGACATGGTGAGATTGATTACAGTTTGGTAAGATATTGTAGTTCTTGTTTTAATTTCTTGGATTTGAGTATTTAATTCTGTTGATCGGGGATTCTTTTGGGTTTTCGAGATTATAAGAGGCGTATTAGCTGAATTATTTGTGAGATTTGAAATGGAGTTGTCTTATTTTTTGATGAATTCCTACATTTGCCTAAAAGGCTTATAGCCTGCTTGAGTATGTATTGATAGCTGTGAAAGTAGGAAATAATGAATTAGCTTTTGGAAGTCTAGTGATTGCAGTGATGTCTACTCAAACTGTGATCGTGATGGAAGTTGTGGTAGCTTCATTTGGTTATGGGAGTTTTTATGCCAAGTTTGACTTTAATGGAGAAATTGGAAAATTTAGCTTTTCACATGCTGATTACAACCGAAAGTTTTACAAAAAACAACTGTCCCAGTTCGCTTGTTTCCTTTATTTATTGGATTTGTAGCTTTATGTGCAAAATTATGGAACTGTCTAGTCCGAACATGGAACACGGGTCAGTTTATTGAATTTGAGCAGTACTCTTTTGATATTCCATTGGTTTGAATCTACCGTCTATTTTTTAGAGGAAAATTCCTTTCTTCCAATATATATATACTTTTCTTTAAGTAAAACAGGTAATTTAATTAGCTTGAGAAAGTATTAATATGTTCACATATATTTTTGGTTCTTCTGATGTTAGAATATTACATGTCATGCAGTTTGAAATTCTGGTTTTCAGATCTGGTTTGATAATGTCCCTCATCCAAAGCTTGTTGAATACAAAAAGGAACAAAATTGGGTACGCAAGTCTGGTGGTTATCTTGTTTTCCCTGGAGGTGGTACTCAATTTAAGGATGGAGTTACTCACTACATTGACTTTATAGAGAAGGTAATATATAGACTATCTCTTCACTAGATTTAAAGAGCTGACTAGCAGGCAACGTATTGCTGTAACTTGTTTTGTGAATAGTGTTGTTGCATTTAACTTGATGTCATCTCTGTAAACTTTGATCAAATAAAGAAGATCTTAAGAAACTAGAAGAAAGAAACTATTATTGAGGCATAACTAGTCAGAGCGACCATAAAGAAAAACTACATTAAAAGAAAACTACTATATAAGAGGTCTTTATATAGTAGGGCAAAAGGAAAACAATCAAACTAAGCTAGGGCAACATAAAAGTAAACAAAATGACTAAGCTACCCCTAAGTCTAAATAATCTAACTCCTCTAACATCCTCCCTCAAACTCATGATGTGGTAGTAGAAAACATCAAGAGTTTGCTAAGAAGAAAAGAAGAAAACGAAAGCAAGTGACAGGATGCGACTTTGTGAAGAAATCTGCTAGCTGCATACATTCCTCCCTTTCTACGGCATGTCCCAATCAGCTTGTTGGACTGTGGATCCTGAAGGACCTGAGGTCAATGAACCTATTGAAGGAGATACTGTAAGTGCACCAGGCTGATGGAGAGAGATTAACTTTTGCAACTGATCAGCAAGCATAGTTAGGCTGAGTGCCAGTGAGGAGGACTCATCCACTAGTGTTGCAACTGCTGACTGATTTACTGTCCCCTTTACATTTTTGTTCATCAGTTTAGGACATTGAGCCTTCCAGTGACCCTTTTCATGACAGAAGTTACACTCATCTAAAGCTACACGACCCCGATATTTAGAAGTCACTGTGGGAGGCACAGCCAATACAGTCTGAGTAGGCAATGACATAAGACTTTTCCCACAAAGAGTCTTAAGACGAACTTCTTCGGCCAGAAGCTCATTTACTACTGCATCCACTGAGGGAAGTGGATTACGATGAAGAATAGAACCACGAAGTCCCTCGAAGTCATCCCTGAGGGCCATCAAAAATTGCACCAACCTCTGCTCCTCTCTAAAAGTGCGATATATCATATGCGTACTCAGTTCAGCAAGTGCTAACTGATCCCAATATCCAGTCATAACTGAGTAGAACTCCTGAATGTTCTTATCACCCTGACATGCAGCTCGAATTTTATGCTCTAACTGATACCTCTTTGCAAAATTAGACTGAACAAATAAGGTAGCTAAATAATCCCAAATCTCCTTGGCTGTACTAAACTTAGTCAAATGAACACCAATGGTCTGATCAACTGAGTTGTTAATCCAAGTGATGATTTTAGCAAACAAATCAACAAACCAAATAAATTCAACAAACCAACAAAATTCAACAACCCAGCAAAACAACCATGCAAGGAGGAGAAGACCAAAGCATAAAACAGTATCTGCAACCCAAACACAGCGTGACTTCAGGCCACTGTTCTTGCCGTGAACAGTAGGCCGAATGTCCCCAAAGGCTCCAAATCACACCAAAGTCCAACCAAATGTGTTCAAACCACACAACCAGCCATCTAATCCCCCTAATCGCACCTTTTAGACTTGATTTGAAGAAAAAAATTCGAAGAAATCAGCCCCAAATTGCAGATCGAAAAATAGGTCCAAGGGTTTTGAAAAAACATTCAAAAATCGAAAAACCCTATCCAATGGCCATGAAAGAGCAAAACAAGCATACCACAATATTACCCATGTAAAATCGAGTCTGGCAGTGTTTTCGTCTGGTCTAGAATGATGACGTCAGCATGACATCATCTTTGAAGCTCGCTGATGTCAGCCCTAGCAGTCAGCCCAAGCAACTGTTCATCCCTCCTCCGGTTTATTGCTATAGTATTGAAAATATTTAGGACCTAAACATGCTCTGATACCATGTAAACTTTGATCAAATAAAGAAGATCTAAAGAAACTAGAAGAAATAAACTATTATTGAGGCATAACTAGCCAGAGCGACCATAAAGAAAAACTACATTAAAAGAAAACTACTATATAAGAGGTCTTTATATAGTAGGGCAAAAGGAAAACAATCAAACTAAGCTAGGGCAACATAAAAGTAAACAAAATGACTAAGCTACCCCTAAGTCTAAATAATCTAACTACTCTAACTCCAATCAAAGCAGGCAACGTATGTCTGTAACTTGTTTTGTGAAATATTGTTATTGCATTTAACTTGATGTCATCTCCAACCAACCGCACGAAAACAGGGATCTGCTATATCTTTTTAGGTGAAATGGCCGCAAAAGGTAGAAGTAAGCGTTATGCAAGGAAACATATTTAGGAAGAAGTTTGCAAATGCTGATCAATGGTGATACTTTGAAATTGAAGATACTTAAAAAACCTGGCACTTTGGCAGTGAGAACTTCGGGTTTAGTGTTTTCTCTACTGTGAAAGTTTCTGTTGGCTTTGTAATGAAATGTCCCTAGTTCAGTTAATCAGTATGGTGGTGTGATCAGAATTTGGAAAATGTTTAACTTTTAAGGATGCACATACCAAATGGCTTACACTGACAATTCTCTATACAGACGAAATACAGTGTTGTGTCTACACCCAATAAGAAAAAAAAAACATTAATTCATCTTTCCTGTGCTTCAACAGTGAATGGTGAAATTCTGCTCTGTACTCAGTACCGACTCTTCAGATGTCTTTGGCTTGCAATGGACAACTAATTCAACTCGAATTTTTGTATGGAAAACATCTCTGGTTCTAATTTGGTTTACAATCAATTTAATAGTAATCTCTGCATGTTATTTGATGTGCATCTGGACTTATCTTTTTATTTATTATACATTACTCTATCTGACTCTGTTTTCCTTTCTTTCCTCAGAACTTGCCAACAATCGAATGGGGAAAGCACACGAGGGTTATTTTAGATGTCGGTTGTGGTGTTGCTAGCTTTGGTGGCTACTTACTTGACAAAAATGTTATCACCATGTCATTTGCCCCAAAGGATGAACACGAGGCTCAGATACAGTTTGCTCTTGAGCGGGGAATTCCTGCTACTCTTTCGGTTATTGGGACTCAAAGGCTGACATTTCCAGATAATGCATATGATTTGATTCACTGTGCACGATGCAGGGTCCACTGGGATGCAGATGGTATGCTGTGTGACTGTTTTCACTTTGTCTATGTGATTGGTCTAGAGTCCTTATAATGCCATTCATTGTAGGTGGGAAGCCGCTCATGGAACTCAACAGAATTCTTAGGCCTGGAGGGTTTTTTGTCTGGTCAGCCACACCAGTTTACCGTGAGGATGAAAGAGATCAGAATGTCTGGAAGGGTATGTAATTTTACATCTCGCCTTCCGTGTATGATTTTCTTGAAAATATTCATGCAATTACAGTTTCATTGAATTGTCACAAGGCAAGAACACATTTGTGTTCAGTATCTTTTTGTGGAGTGAGGCCAATTTTGTGTTGTCCTTCAATCTTGGATTCTAAATTGAAAGTTCATATTCCATGTTTCTTGCAGCTATGGTGGCTCTGACTGAAGCAATTTGCTGGAAGGTAGTAGCTAAGACTGTAGATTCATCTGGAATCGGGCTAGTTATGTATCAAAAGCCTGTTCAATCTTCCTGCTACGAAAAGCGCAAAGAAAATAACCCACCATTGTGCAATTTGAATAACAGAACAAAAATTTCATGGTATAATTTCAGAATTTATGATATAATTGATTTTCTCACCATCGTCCTCATCGTGGTCATTGATTTTTTTTTTTTCTGTGGCTAGGTATGTTCCGCTTGATGGTTGTCTTCCCCCACTTCCAGGAGCAAGCATGGGTGACTCATCCAGCTGGCCCTCACCCTGGCCTGAAAGACTGCACAGTAAACCTCCAAGCATATCCACTGAACAAGATACTGAAGATATCTTTTATGAGGACACCAAACAATGGTCCACACTCGTCTCAGATTTTTATCTGGGAGGCCTTGGTATAAACTGGTCAAGTATAAGGAATGTGATGGATATGAATGCCAATTATGGAGGGTAAGATATTTAGTTAGTGACCAACGGGCCTTTGGTCCAATGGTACTCCTTACCTTGTGAAGACTTTGTCTTCTTGAGGTTAAGAGTTCAAGTTCCCCCCAAAAAAAAAAAATCAAAAAAAAAATTTATAAAAAAAAAGATATTTAGTTAGTGAATTAGTTATTACTAATGCTTTTTGGTCATTGTCTGAGATGTCTTTAGTGCTCTAACAGATTTGCTGCTGCACTTATTGACCTACCACTATGGGTAATGAATGTCATCCCCATTGACGGGCCAGATACTTTGTCTGTTATCTTTGATAGAGGGCTGATCGGAATCTATCATGACTGGTGTGAGTCTTTTAATACCTACCCTCGAACCTATGATCTCCTGCATTCCAGTTTCCTCATCAGAAACCTAATCCAAAGGTAACACCAGAATTGCCCAGTAAATGTTTGACCTATTTTGATGATAAATATTTATATGGTCATTCAAACCTTCCATTGCAAACTCAATGACTACAAACATAAATTCCATAATAGCATGTTTTTTCATTGGTTTTTGCATCTCCCATGGTTTTTGGCTGTTATCATGACCTCAGTTTCTACAATTTTTTCAGATGTGACATAATAGATGTGGCAGTTGAGATGGATCGGATACTGAGACCTGGTGGCATTCTTTTACTTCAGGATACCAAGGAAATGATTAACAAGCTAAGTCCAATTTTGCGCTCAATTCACTGGTCAGTAACTTTACATCAGGAGCAGTTTCTCATCGGTGAGAAAGGTTTTTGGCGTCCAGATGTAAAAGTTAGAATATGAAGTTATGTTTCATGTAGTTTCCCCTTTATGATTTTTGATCTTCTTTCAAAGATCAATAAAGGAAAAAGACTTTCTTTTCTACGAAGTATAGGGAAAAAATTTGTTACGACATGCCATTATTTCTTGTCCCTATTTTTTTAAATGAAAAATTTGTAAAAAACTTCTGAGAAACAGCATTTTGTAACAATAATACAGGAATGGCTTTTGGTCTGTTCTGGTAATTGAGTTCTTGTCAGATGAGCTTTCTGACCATTTTTTTGTGCTCTCTTTATTATTATGATGAAGAGATTAACTTATTGTTCATCATCCTTTAGCAAAGGAGTAACACTGTTGGGCACGGGAGAGGAACCAACCCCATGTTATACATCCTCAGTATGATACCTTTATCTTGGTTGCAAATACTATATAGACTACAGCCCAGTTATGGGTACTCTCAAAGACGACAAGAATGAGTGTCATTAACTGAACCGCCTTGCAGAATTACTGTGTGTTTTTAGACATCTATTCATCCCCCTCCATCTTCTTTTTGCTCCCTCATCACCCACTGTGAAATTCAACTCTACTCTCCTATGGACCATGGTTAGAAATACCTATCTCATAAGATACTGCAAGTATATGTGCATGGTCTGTATGGTTGTAAACAACAGTTTTTATATTTGAAGAACTCTGCAAATTGCATTAAGGGCACAGCTTTCTCTTGACATTATTCAGCATAATTAAGATTTGTTCTATTGCTGATTAATTGTGTAGGCATTAACCATTTTTGTATCTGGCTCCGCAAGCAGTACAGCTAAACTGCCAGTTGAATGGCATCAGATGGCGGTAATGTGAACTGCCATACGCCCCTATTGGAGGGACCCAAGAAGGTGTGAAGGATGGAGGAAGACAGGAGGGAAGGGATACAGCAGCTGCTTCCTTAAGGTTAGGGCTTTCGACTGTCCTAGGGAAGAAATCAAGTAGTGTGTCCCTTCTAGTAAAGATAGAAGGGAATTGATAGAGAGACCCCAAATGGATGGCCTAGACAGAAGTGATGCAATTATTAAGGGTGATTTCTGGTAACTTAGAGATCTTAGGTTCGATATTTTTGACACACTCTAAAAGTCAATCACTCTTGTTCTTAATAGGACATGTTCTAAATCTGCTCGGACTATAGTGATCAATATCCGAGTTTGAGAGAATAGTAAGTACAAATTTAAACACATGTAATAAAAAAAATAATATATCAATAACAAGTATTTCAAGAATTAATTAGATATGTATAACATTCTTGGAATACACACCCTTTCACTTAGTCTCCATAGCAAAGGTCGTAGTACTGGTCTTACTGGAGCTAGAATGGTCATGGGTTGGGTTATGCAAGACCCCCATTGGAGAATCTAATCAACAGACCCGTTGAGGGACCCAAATCTCAAAACCCCCATTGTGGGGCCCGGCTACAAACTCCAACAATGGGACCGATCAATTGTGTTTTCTCAAAAATCTGGACAGATATATTTAAATTTATACGTTTTAAATTTAAATTTAAATAATTTTTTAAAGTTAGATCATGAGGAATTTCATGAATATTTTAGTTCCTACATGAATGACTTATCCTTGGTCAAACCAAGAGATAATATTAGTTGATGTGTGTTTAAATTGAACTAAAGATAAAAATAAAAATTTGTACAGTCTAAAGGTTGTTGTTGGAGAGATGATGCATGCACGTGTGTGTCATACTTTGCTGGTAGCATTAAAAAGCAAGATGCGAACGGTAACTCTATCACCTCCAAAATTTCTTCCTCTCAGCATGCTGTCCGCATGCTTTCCGCGCACACCGGCTCTGTTATTGGCGCGTATTCAGTTTTTTAAGAGATTCGAAGCAAACGTACCACACTATAACACTCTCTCTCTCTCTCTCTCTCTTGTTCGTTCTTTCGTTCGTTCGACGATTCTTCCACTCCAACTCAATATTTGCTCTAACTCTAATTTCAATGATGTATACTCATTACTATGAACGATCGAATATGTTCTACTGTCACCTGCTTCTAATTGCCCGCAAAGCTTGGCCAGGTATGGTGAATCACACTTAAATTCTTGTCTAGCTATCTTTTATTTTCCTTCTGTATATTCCCTTCTCTTTTATTGTTTACAATACAGTTCATGAAATTCGTTAGGGTTCGATTTCTATTTAACTTTGTTTGTGCTTTTTGATTATGAATTTTAGTTGGAGTTCGAATTGCTATTCCTATGAATTCAAACTATTTCTGCAATATAGACATGAGTTTGATCTGCTTCTCTTTTTCTCTGTGCGTGTGCTTACAGTTCATGAAATTCGTTAGAAGTCGATTTTTGTTTACTTTAATGTGCTTTTTGATTATGAATTTTAGTTGAAGTTCGACTATCTATTCCTATTAAGGTGATAATCGAGCTGAATTCGAGCCTAATTCAAGCCTAATTTACACATAAATAAGCTAGCTCATTTGACTATTTACACATAAACGAGCCTAAAAAAATGTTCAAGCTTGACTTGATTAACGGCCCTAATTCCTATGAATTCAAGCTATTTCTGCAAATTAACATACATGAGTTTGATCTCCTTCTCTTTTTCTCTGTGCGTGTGCTTACAGTTCATGAAATTCGTTAGAGTTCGATTTCTATTTAACTTTGTTTGTGCTTTTTGATTATGTTTTTTAGTCGAAGTTTGAATTGCTATTCCTATGAATTCAAGCTATTTCTGCAAATTGACATACATGAGTTTGATCTCTCTATTTTTCTCTGTGCGTGAGCTATGAAGGATGGCGGCAACGATGCGCGCAAAGATGAATCGAAGGACGCTCGACAACCTGAACACAAATAAGATCTGGTTAGGTTTCTTCTCTAATAATTCTTAAACTACTATACTCAATTTACTGATGTTAATTTTTTTCTCTATTATTATGTTATACCACGAAGAGATCTTAAATCACCAGTTCCAATGGCTCTCAGATGTTATGTTTACTCAGCATATTGGTACACACAACATATATATAAGGGGGATTTCACGAAATAATAAATTAATGAAATATATATATATATATAAAACATTGTATATACACATATAAAAGAAAAGGAAGAAGGGAATAGGAAGAACGTAAAAAAGGGAAGCAACAATGCAATGGTACTGTTGAGGCGGTGGTGGTGATGATAATGGTTGTGGAAAATGAAGGTGGTGAATGGGTGGTGACGACTGTGGGGTGGGGTGGGTGGTGGTGATGAGTTGGGGTGGGGGGTGGGGGAGGGGTTAGTGGTGGTGTTTGAACGGAATTATATAATAAATGCAGTGGAATTTAAAAAAAATAATAATAATTTGATTTCTCATACTAAAATCTATTCATGTTTAATACAAACCGAAAAACTTTAAATCTATAGAGAAGATTAAGGGTTACCTCTTGAAACGTGTCTTTAACAATCTTCAAACATTCTCAAAAACTTTAAATTTTCAAATCTGAATTTCATCTTGATCCCAAACTTCGCAAACGTTTGGCCTCTATCAGTATCCACACGAATTGACAAATTTAAAGAATTTACTTCAACTATTGATAAACTAGTAGAAAAAGAATGAAGGGTGATATTTCTTGTGTTAGCAAGATAGTTGTTATATCTTATATCCACTTTCTACATAAAAGTATTTATAGAGTTTTAAAGGTTATAATCCTAGTTTGGGTCAAGTTGCAATTATCTCATAATTACATATAACTCATTTATTAACCATTAATTATAATAAAATCCCTAATTAATTCTTAATTAAGTTTCACTCCAATTAACTCTTAATTGGTCGTCTTTCTTTTATCATTTAGTTTCCAGTCAATTCTATTTTATGTGACCCTATATGTTCAAGCATACTCGGTTGTAGGCAATTGATACTAACTACAAGTAGCATCTCAAATTAATTTTTTTTCTAATTTAGCTTCAATTAAAACTCTTATAATTCTCCCTTTATGAAGAATAATTAATATATTTATATTAATTTCATTCTTCGGGTTTTTACTAATTATGAGTGACACCTAACAGCATATCATGATCAACCTCCAGATAGTACGAAATAGGTAAAAAACCCATTCAGTTTACAGTTGTCATGCAATTCAATCATTTTATCACACAATGCCCTTAATTGAATTACTAGGGTATGAAATTACTCTCAAACTCTTAACTCAATCTTATGTGTTTGATCTTAAGACTATGATTCTTAATGATCAATTAGAAATTTTTTTCTAATTGTCATTCTGCCTAGGTCAATGACTCATTGAGTCATATCCTAGAAGATCACATATGACATTCTCCATTTATTTACCAAAGATGATAGATTCCATGTTGTACACTCATAAATCTTCATGCATGTTTAATTATGTCCAACAATACATATCTAAGTTACATAGTTAGTATATGAATATGTTGTATAATTAAAGCATAGAAATCCATGCACAAGACAACCGTGATGTCTCAAGTCTAAGGATCAGTTGCATAATTATAAATTTAAGATTTAACATTAACTCCATATGAAAAATCCTACGTTAGTTAACGGTCACGTTTAGTGTACTTGTTCCCTAACAAGCACTCACACACCTGTTTCAGTGTCCCTACACTAGTGACTTGGACGAGTCACCTCATATCAAATATGAGTAAACATAGTGTGTGCTAGTCTATTTGGATTACATAGTGTCCACATAGTAATTTTATGATTAAGAACATTTAAGAGTTAAGTACTGAGAAGTATAAGTCTCTTCTTCTCAACACCTTGAAAAACTATCTTCTTAACTTATATTCTATGGACTATATCATGTATATTAAAATGAAATAAAGTAAAAACATGATAAATAAACTTGCCATTTTATTTAATTAAGTAATGAATGTTGCTAGTACAACCCTAAAACATCATCTATATGATTGATTTTAGAACATACTATTAATAGTGTTTGTGGTAGTAATGTTAGTGATGATGGGTTTCTACTGGTGGTGGTGTTGTGGTAGTGGTGGTACTATGATGGTTCTGGTGGCGATTGATGGTGAAATGGTGGTGAGACAACAATAATGAGATATAGATGGTAGGGAGTTGGAGTGGAAGAAATTAGATCAAAATATTTAAAGACATATTGCTCTATCATAAAAAGTTTATAAATCTTTACTCATGAGCTTATTTAGCATTTAATAATAACGCAAGGGATTGTTATTTTTAATTTAGTCTATTTTAAAGTTATCTGAGTTTTAATTGTTAAATGCACGTAAATAAAAACAATAGAATGTTTTCAAATTTAAGTGGAGGATTTGATTGTCAAACAGTCAGCTCGTTAAATTTAGAGATAATGGGATGTGAGTACCTTTTTCAAAACTTATTTGGCTTTAAGTATCACCTCCAAATTTATCTTCTTTTAAGTCCTCTTTTTCATCAAATAGTTGCCAATAAGTACACATTTTAAAACATTTTTAAATTTTTTCTAAATTGTATTACATAATTACCTCTACCATAAATAGTGCATACCTAATTGAATGTGAGACTTTCGAGATTTCTTTTGATATTTGTGTATCATTTGAATTTTGAAATTTCATATATATATCGTGTCTCTCTTTGGTGACACTGTTTGCATGACATTTTTTTGATTTCCTCTTTAGGTGCAACTCTTTGAGTGGACAAAATATATATTGTCATCATTTGGGTACAATCTACTGTTGTCACTCTTTACTGACACTGTTTGGACACTATGAATGGGGCATTACATGATGCCACTGATTGGACCCCCATTGTCATTATATTGTGTCTCTCTTTTGTGACAGTGTTTGCATGACAATTTATATCGTGTCTCTCTTTGGTGACACTGTTTGCATGACAATTTATATCGTGTCTCTCTTTGGTGACACTGTTTGCATGATAATTTTTCGACTCCCCCTTTAGGTGCAACTTTTGAGTGGGCAAAATATATATTGTTATCATTTAGGTACAATCTACTGTTGTTACTCTTTATTGACACTGTTTGGGCACCATGAAGGGGGCATTATATGATGCCATTGATTGGACCCCCATTGTCATTATATCGTCTCTATTTGGTGACACTGTTTGCATGACAATTTTTCGACTCCCTCTTTAGATGCAACTCTTTGAGTGGATAAAATATATATTGTCATCATTTAGGTACAATCTACTGTACATATATATGTGTGTGTGTGTGTGTGTATATATATATATATATATATGTATGTATATATGAAATTTCAAAATTCAAATGATACACAAATATCAAAAAGAATCTTAAAAGTCTCACATTCAATTAGGTATGTACTATTTATAGTAGGGGTAAAAGGACTTTTATGACTTTTTTTTAGCACATGTACTTCTATCCCAATTATTTTAAAAAGTGTACTTTTATCCTATTAAGTTTTTTGGGAGGTACCGGCCTCCCTAACCCCCTTAAATTTATGTCCTTGGACCCAAACACTAGCCTAATTGGCCGATAATAATTTTAAGTTTTTTTTGTTCTCAATATTAAGGTGGTATTAGGTAGAGGGATGGGGTCAAATAACACATGAGCCCGTGGGATTATTTGTTGGCCCGGCCCCAAAAGTTAGGCCTCTAACCCTAGTGTTGCAAGACCAACAAAAAAACCCTAGTGCTGATCATGATTTTCTCACCGAAAAGGACCTCTCTTCGCTTCAAACTCAATATCTGTTCTACATAACCGGATCGTATGTGAGGAAGACCCATCTGTTGCAAAGGGTGGGTTGGAACGAACTCACATTGGTTAAAAATAAAGTTAGATGTGTGTATATGAATTATTAGATATTCTTTCCTTGTAAATAGATTCACAAAGGCAAGTTCTACTCATAAGTTTATAACAATTGATATTAAATGTAGCCATCATGTTGAGTATGGAATTTAACGCACTACAAACTGTAGCGGAGCGACCTATAGACTGGATTAAGATTACTTGATATATGTATGGGCATAATGCTATTTGATTGAATACTGATAGACGACTAAAATTGCTAAAGAAAAATGACTACTATTGAGTTAGTGTCGATAGAATAGGCTATCGTGGACGTCGGCTACAAAAATATGGTGAAATATTACGATTCCACATTGGTTAAAAAATAATATTATTGAGATCTAAAAAATTAATCTAATTTTTTAATATTATGATGTGTTAAGTAATGGAGTTTTAATGAATAAATCCAAAAGTTTCAGTCATAATAAGACTATTTAGTATTTACCACATTATTGTCATATCATTTGATTAACAAATTAAATTAATTTTTTAAATCTTAATAGCATTACTCTTAGTTAAAAATAAGACTAAATATGTACGTATATACTCTTAATTTCTTTGGATAAGTTTTACCTATGAGAGCAAATTCTACCTGTCAATTTATAATAACTAGTCACTTGTTTCTGTGGTTGTTCGGTAGACATAATCATATGTATTCCGTTGGTCAAAAATTTCACACCAGCGTCCATATGACTTTTTCTATTTGAGGAGTGTTATTAGAATTTAATTTATTAATTATGATATTAAAATTGATTGTGAGTCTCATTAAATATTCGAATTTAGTGTTAATCTAATTGTTCCAATGAAACTATATTATTAGATCAGTAAATTAGATCAAATTTTTATGTCTAAATAGAATTACTCTTTTTATTTTGTACATCCAATTCCATGATCGAAAAATGTAGAGAGGCAAAAATTATTAAGACGCAAAAAAGATAATATTAATTGACTTGAAGAGATAAGCTCGTAGACCAACATTAAAATCAAACACTCCAAAACAACTCTATTGGCTTCTAATAGATGTCAGTCCCTATCATGAGACCGAAAACCAGCCGCACACAATATATAAGACCAAGTCCCTCCACAGAATTACGAATAATAGTAAAGTCCATATGCTAAGTTGTAACCGCTTACAAACAAAGTTTCATACATCATTATGTTCATTTGGTCAATGCCAAGAATAGACAATTTCCAAAAGGAATGAGTAAATTAACGACCACTTTTTTTTTTCCTCAATAAATTAATCTTCCTTGTTTAATCAATCATCTGGAAAAAAGGGAACGGACAAATAGCTGCTACAATCCCATCACTTGGCCCATCATCAAACTACAATAAAGCTACACTTTAACCAATTTTTTTTTTTTAACCAAATTGATCATCCCAATTAATGTGCAACACCATCTTTAAATATTAATTTAACCTATTTATTATATGATAGTAAATGTGTTATATTATTTGAAATGGTCAGTATAGAAATTTGTTAAGTATATAGAATTATTCAAAAACTAATTATCCTAATAAATAAAAAAAAGATGTATGACAAGCCGGAGATACGCACTCCTCTCTAACATTGCACCTTGGAAGTGATGATGGGGAATAAGCATGACAATTCTACCTAATGATCATTCCAGAATGATGTGAACTTTTGTGCATAGGTGAGGCAATCCTGAATATGACTTGTGAACTTGTCATGAAATTAATAAATTTAAATTTAAAATGAGAAAGTCCAAGTGATAAACGAATAAATTTGTTACTTTTGTTAAACAAACGAGTTAACAAGAATTTAACTTATTTGGTTAAACAAAATTTGTATATAACACTAATCCGACATAACATGAACTTAATTAAAAATGTAGTAGGTAATGATTGAATAAATTTTAATAAAATACAATATTATATGACACGATCCATTTGTTACTTTTAAATGAGGGGAAAACCGACCTACCAAAAAGCCAACATATATACTAGATCTGAAAGAATCATGAGGTTCAAAATATGTGAAGTAAATTTCACAAATAGGTTTTCTTTTCTCTTCCTAGTAGACTCTGTTATATTATTTCAAAAGTAATAGTTTTTGTTTTGCTTCAAAATTTTCAATCTTCTCTCTCAAATATATTATCTAGTGTTAAAATTTCTATCTCACATCGGTTATAAAGAAGATATTTAAGTGGTATTTATATAGAAGCATTCCATATATATTTACTTGGCACAAGAGAAAGACCCATGAAGGCTTCTGTGGTACGTCGCGTAAAGTCACATTAGCGCTTTAAGCACAATTCGCACTAAAATTTTTAAGATGAGTTTTAAATTTAAGGTAATTGTGTTTTTTTTTTTTTTGTGCCTCTTGAATCTTTATAAATACAAAATATTTCTTTGACTTAGAATTTGTTGTTCTTATCAAAATTTTCTTGTTTTAGAATTAATAGATAAAGATTCAAGAGGCACAAGACAGAAAATTAATAGAATTGCAACACTAATTAGTAGGAGGCAACTGAAATTTAACAAGACGAATTCAACACTAATTAAACTAATTAGTTTAACAAGACGAATTCAAAATTTTCTTGTTTTAGAAAATTAATAGAATTGCAATCTACACAAGACAGGTTGCTTAGAGTCCCTTTGCAAACTTGATAATTCTTGAGTAGGAGGCAATTACTGTCTAAAAGACAAATTCAATTCGTCTTACTGTCTGAAGAAGTTTGTCGATTTTATTATATCAATTTTCTATTCGTTCCAACAGACTCTTCTAGTTTTTTTTGAATCCATAAAACACAACAAAATATCTGATTAATCTAAACCAAATGAGGCAACTGAAATGTTGCTTGATGAAAGAATGAGTAGAACATAGTCATAGAGCCTTCAAAATCAGAACTAAATGAATGACATCGAAGTGGCATAATGGAGCACGAGTAAACAACGGGTTGATTAATTCAACTATTACAACCTGGCCTATCCTATGGAGGTGGTTGGTCGTTCAAGCCCGCTTGAGGACATTGGGGTGGGGGCCAAAAAAGAAAATAACGAATTCATATAAGATCTAGAATACCAAATAACTCTTTTTTAATGTACAATAATAATAGAATAGATATTTGAACCTCAATTATAGGGATGGTGATGCCTATATATAATTTATTTATTTATCTGATTTTTACGTTGTGGTATTTCAATTTTTTTAATTCATATATAATTTATTTATAGTCGCATATAATCGGATTCATATAACATCGTGTATATGTTGTGTTTAAAAGAATTTGTTAAACTAATTAGTTTACCACTTCAACCCGCTAAAATTAAATACAATCATATTAATTTGGATTAATTTTATATCAGATTGGTGGTTGGTGTGTAAATTGCCAAGCTATTGAGTTCATATCAAAGCATAGTCTTATTGTTTATGTGCAGGCCATGTGATATAAGTGGTCCAGGTAGTGTTATTTGCCCTTTGTAATTTGAACTTCTTTTCCAAGCCCCCAACTTTGCTAACCTAAGCAGCAAAGTCTTCTGAAAAAACAAACCAAAAAATAGTATAAATTAGACGTCTTACTAATTTAATTATTCGCTGATACTTATTCAACTGCAGTTTTATAATCGATGGTGTACAAGCGAAGGAATATGAAAATTTTCATAAAATATATTCAAAATAAAAACTAGAAGCCATGTCAACGTTTGGTTTCTTTTTGTTCTTTTTCTAGTGAAATGCTAGTAATTTTCCAAGCACTATAAATATATTACAAAAATCATTCAATATTTAGTATTGTGAATTCATGATTATCAATTATATCGTACCGTACGTTTGGAAAATCTTTTTTGGATCTAATTTTTAGATGATTAAATATTCAATTCAACGGTGACATTACGTTATTACTGTCACGTGATGTTAGTATCCAATTAAAAAATTACAAGTAGGTAAAATGAATCTCATTAGTTTCATAACTATCAGTAACTATCATATTCAATTATCAATACATAGGATTAGTAGGGTTTACTTTATCTACTTGTGATTTTTTAATTGGATGGTGATATCATATAACGGTGATGACGTGGTGTTAACATTACACTGAGGGCCTGTTTGGTATATTTTTTAAGGAGGGGTTTGGATTGGATTGTCCAAACCCGGGTTTGACTCAAAAATGGGATTCAATACTCAATGTTGTCCATACCTATGTTTGGTATGCGCAGAGGTATATGACTATTATGATAATATATTTGTATATAAATGACTATTGTGTCTCTTAACCAATTTGTATGGGGTATATAAGATATATAGGGGTATAAATGTCATTTGTACCTTAAATTCATTAACCCACATATGAAACCCACCCCTCCTTGGGTTTCATGACCTGGCCATGACCGGGCCGGATTTCAAATTTTGTCCATACTTCATAGTTGCCAAACATGGGTATAAAGGGGTTTATATCCCAACCCATGTTCCAAAACCCCCCCCAAACCCTCGTACCAAACAACTCCTTAAATGTTTTCTTCTAATATGGGGATCTCATTTAAGACAACTATTGGATTGAAAGTAAAATTAATTTAACATTAGAACTCACAACTATTCAATCATTACATTAATGCCATGTCTTTGAAATTCACTACTGGTGGAATTATTGCGAAGGTATGGTTTCGGATAACTATACTACGATCTCATGTGTTTTTAATAATTGTAGTTATACCCTCAAAGTTTTTGAAATTTTATTACATCATCTCAAAAATTGCATTATTTTAGAGAATTATAAAGTAAAAGACGATCTTAGTGTCGTAATGCCTTCGTTAATTTTACGAAGTATCATTCATTTTTTAGCTTCATTTTCTAGTAGTTATACAAAACCCCCTAATACTATACGAAACCTATTGAGCTTAGAAGTATAATTTGGGCAACCAGTCAACACCCATGTTAGGTCCGACAACAAATATTATATACTTGCTATAGATTTTCAATATATTTTTTCTTTTCTTTTCTTTAGCTAGCGATGCATGATCATCGCCCTAGAAATTTGTAGTATTTAGGGTAGGTTTGAGCAAAAAAAATTTTAATATGATTTAAAATTTAAGACAATAATCAAGTTGGGTATTGGGTTCTCAGGACCAAATCCAAATTACTAAATTTGGTTTAACTTGAGTTCAATTCAAATTACACCTAAATTTTAAACCAAAAATCAAATTTCAGTTTAACTCGACTCAACTTGAATTATAACTGGAATTGTATAAAAGAGAATCAAATCCGAATTTAATCCATTTTCAATTTGAACTCAACATAAAATATGTAATCCAAGTTTAATACTTTTTAAGGAATTGACTATGGTACTGAAAAAAAATGACATTTCAATACCATACTAAAATTTATTATATTTGTGGGTATTTTTGTCATTGTTGTGGTACTATTTTACTATAATATTGATAAAAACACCTACATAAGTGATTAAAAGGTCCACAAATGTGCTAAATCATTCATAAAAGTTGTAATTTTTTTTGTATCGAATAAAAGTTATAAAAATAGTTACAACTGTGGTAAAATCATGCACAATAGTGATAAAAATATCTATAAAAGTGATAAATTTTTAAATTATAAAATGACCTACAAAAATTATAAAAACACCCTTTAAAATAATAAATTTTGAAGGTATAGTATCAATTTTTTTTTTTTGGTCGGTATCATAATCAAGTCCTACTTTTAAACGTGAGCAATGCCTAAGTTGAATAATCCAATTGGACAGTACTTTGAAATTTGAATACTCAACATGCATGCTTATACCACCAACTTACCATTTGCCAATAGAAGGTTAAAAGAAGTCGTTGTGGAGCTTTTTGCCAACTTTACCAACCCCAGCCAAGAGCCTAACCACTGACCCACATAAGTTTCCAAGTAAGTTCTCAGATAAATCAACGGAAAACCAAAGATAACTACCACGTCGGCCCACCATACAATTCGTCAGCTGTCACAATCATTGTACTCGGTCAATGTTAATGTAATAAGCACACCTATTTTACTACTATTGTATTGGGGATGCCACTCTTCAAACGCGCACGAGAGAGAAACTTGAGTTTGTATAGTTTGTAGCATTTTAAAAGCATCGCCGGCACGGAAGCTCGTGGAAGCGCCTCGAAAACCTCGAACTCACTTCTTATCTACTTCTTCTATCACGTTTTCAGGTACCATAATAGTTTTGATTTGATATGATTCAGTGTTTGTATTAGTAAAACATTTGGATTGTTTCCCTTCTTTTCGAAGTCAAAGAAGTTTCGGTTTTGTAAGCTGTACGCGTTTTTAGAAAGAAACTCGTTTTCTCGTCTACACAAACACGCGAACTCACTTTCCATCTCTCCATTTTCTTTCCCCTCTCTCTCTCTCTCTCTCTCTTGGTATTCCACTCGGTTCCTCAAATTCTGGGTTGTTGGGGGAAAAAAAATTGGTTTCTTTTGGGTTTGTTTGATGCGTTCGAGTTCTGCTTTAGCTCGAGTCAACTCGGTTTGTGGTCAGAAGATTGGAGAAGTCTTTTTGGAAGAACATCATCTTGTTCTGGTTTGATCCCAGTTTGCAAGAAGAAAATTTGGGTTTTGTTTTTGATTTTGCTGCAATGATCGAGCTTTGGAGATTCAGTGAACACCGGTTGGCGGTGTTGATGGTGGTGATATGTTTGGTGTATCAGAATTTGGAATTGTGTAGGTCTCTCAATGATGAAGGTAAGAGCTTTGCTCTTTTCTGATCCTAAGTTTGTTTGGTTGCTGAGAGTATACGGTAGAAGTAAACAGAATTTTCCTTGTCTGTGTGATTCAGAGGAGCGAATTGTTTGTGTGCAGGTTTGGCTCTGTTGAGATTTAAAGAGGGCGTTGTGAATGATCCATTTGGGGCGTTGACAAATTGGAATGATGATGTTGGGGTGATCAATCCATGTTCATGGTCTGGTGTTGAGTGCTCTGATGGAAGTGTTGTTGTCTTGTAAGTATTTCTTATATCAATTACCTGGCCTATACTGAGTTTTGAGATAATGTTTTGCATAATTGCCTCTCTTTTTTTAGTTTTTTTATTGACTTTTATCTGGAATTTATGAAAGAAAAATCATGCAATAGATTTGCCCATTTGGGTCTGAATTTGATCTCTATGGATCAACGGAGATCTTTTAGGGGACACTGCCGGTGCAGTGGTAAAAGGCCTGTTGCATTGCTAATGTGTCGGCCTGAGTAAGGTTATGGATTTGACTAGATATCATCCGTTTTGAGCAAATAATGTCACAACTTAGTTTGCTATGTAATTAGTATACCTATTCTAGCATCCTCTACTTACCAAATCAAACTGCGTAATAATCTATTGGGAAAGCATCAAGGTTCACGACGAATGAAAAAGGGCCCAATATATGTTATTTTTATGGTCTGTGTGATCTAAAACTATAAAGTGTGTTAAGGTGCTATTGAATTACAATGTAAACATGCTGAGTATCGTCTTGATAAAACTTTGTTATGACCGAAAGTCAATGTGATCGAAAGATATATGAGCTGGCCAGATGCCTTGTGTCCTCGACATTGGCTCTTTTGAGGAACTTTGATTGCAATGTCTTGTAGGTATATCTGAATGTGTTCAAAAATGTCATATAGGCTCTACCAGTTTAAATGTTCATCTAAGTTCTTTGACGATGACTAGTAATATGATTCATATCAAAAGGTGGATGAAAGAAAAAGTGGCTTTCTAAAGAAAAACAAATCCACATACTTCAGTCATACTTTGTTGAAGATCTTGCTTTTGGTCTTTTTGTTTTCGAAAAAGAATACTGCTGGTATACACAAGTATCATCTTAAAAGAGGATTTTGATATTCATTTGATCTAACCCAAGAGAAAAATAAAATTTTCAGTATCTAGTGGTGGATTTTTTTATTAGTGTTGGCTTCATATTTCATCGATGCAAAGATCCAGTTAAATTCAGTCAAGATCCAAGGCCATGATTTTTTTGTTTAAGATGAATAGTAATGATTTAGCTGTCCCATGGAGTAATGCAGTGATTTGAAGATAAGTTATACTTCTGACACAGCAATAGCAAAATTTGGTTTCGATAATGGATGGAGTCTAATTGGTCTAAAGTAAGATTTGTACGCTTTGCAGGAACCTGAAAGATCACTGCATTGAGGGAATGCTAGCACCTGTCCTTGGAAGTCTGTTTCATATAAAGTCTATGTAAGGATACACTGGTTTGGTTCTTAGTTGCAATGACCTGTTATTTTGTACCACTAGTAGTCCTCTTAAGGGGAAATTATTTTTTACCCTGCTCATTGTTTTATCGGCTTTGTCTTTACTGTGCACATCTTTGCAGAATTTTACGCAACAACTCCTTTTCTGGTACAATTCCTGGAGAGATTGGAAACTTGAAAGAGTTGGAGATGTTAGATCTTGGATACAATAACTTTAGCGGACCACTTCCATCTGACCTTGGAAATAATCTGTCACTGGCAATCCTGTAGGTTAACACTAAGGAACAGCTTGATATCCCATGAGTGCACCTTCTTTATTGTTTCCTTATTAAATTCATTTTCTAACTATCTTGCAGTTTACTTGATAACAATGAGCTTTTTGGTAGCATGTCTCCTGAAATTAATGAGCTCCAATTGCTCTCTGAGGTTCAGGTGGATGAGAACCAGCTGTCTCCTGCTCTATCTTTCAATGAAAGACCACACTCATGGTACGTCTCCACAGTCAAATTGAAATTATCCTATTGATTAATCTAGTATTGCAATTAGATAGATCAGAGCTGCATTTCATATTGTTATGTATATGGGCTGGATACAATTTAATGGGCCTCAGGTGGTCTATCTTTTTTGCGGCATATTGATTCAGTTGGCTTATCATCTCAAAACTCGTATGTTTGTGTACCACGCAATTGTGCCTTGGCAGTCTTCCATATTCCTTGGCCTTTAAGCTTATGAAATTGTTGCTCCTGATTGACATTACTATACTGCATTTATCATCTTTTGGCCAGCTTCAGGACAGTTGTTTTTAACTTATTCAGGAATATCGCTCACACTAGAGATGTAGAACGACGGAGACTGCTACAAGCAACTGATAATGATCCTCAACTGATTAATGGACGGGATTTACAACCCTTCAGGCCACTACCTTCCCCATCACCCTCACCATCATTAGGGTCACCATCATCCTCTCCTTCCCCATCTCCTGCACCGTCTACAACACCAAACCTGGCTTCCCCTGCTCCCAAAGTCTCTGTTACTCCACTTTCACCTTCTGGCTCAACGTCTTCCCTTCCAGAAGGCCACAAAAATTCCAGGCCAAAGCATCATCAAGCTCTGATATTGTCTGCAGTCATAGGAGGTCCAGCTCTGCTTTTCATTTTTGTCATTGGCATACTCTTCTGTCGAAGCAGTAAGATGGCAACTGTAAAACCTTGGGCCACTGGATTAAGTGGGCAGCTGCAGAAAGCATTTGTAACTGGTAATTTTTCTTCTTGACTCAGATATTTAGAATTTTTATGTACTGATGCCAATTTGAATTTCAATTTGTATCTTATGATCTTGAAAACGACACTTTGCTTTGCCATAAAATCTTACATAATTGTTGCTCTGCATCTCAGGTGTGCCAAAGCTCAAGAGATCAGAGCTTGAGACAGCTTGTGAAGATTTTAGCAATGTCATTGGTTCTTCATCACTTGGCACTGTATATAAAGGGACATTGTCCAATGGTGTTGAAATAGCCGTGACAACTCTTGCGGTGTCATTTGCGAAGGATTGGTCAAACAATCTGGAAGCTCAGTTCAGGAAGAAGGTAATTAATGAAAAAATAGTTCTACAAATTGCTATGTCGATTTCTTTCAGTCCGTTCGTTCCTGAATATATTCCATTATGGTTTCAGATTGACACATTATCAAAAGTGAACCACAAGAACTTCGTGAACCTTCTTGGGTATTGTGAGGAAGAGGAACCTTTCACTAGAATGATGGTTTTTGAGTATGCTCCTAATGGAACACTCTTTGAGCATCTACACAGTGAGTAACTAACTTTGTCTTAGTCTGTTTGTTAGATTCCTTTTCATATTTGTAACTTTTTCTATGATTAATTGACTATGTAGACAGAGGAGATGAAAAAAATAGCGTAGGGTTTTTGGGACAGTATTACATATAAAGAGAGCTTGTATCTCTCATCGAATAACTAGGATTACCCAAGGTTTATATGTTTAAGGGGTCACTACACTCATTGCCAATTGGTTTTGCGTTAGATGCTCTAACATGGTAGCATCTAACATGGTATCAAAGCTACACCCGGAGAGGTCAGTGGGTCAAGTTTCTTACCCATCTGAATTTTTTGATATGCATGTTTGTCTGTTTGTTTGTTATTCCCATGTGTGATCTCAAGTCCCACATGAGGGATTGTGTAAAAGGAGTTGTATCCCGCATCGAATAATTAGGATCACGTAAGATTGGTTTATATGCTTGAGGTGTCTCTCCACTCATTGTCAAATTGATTTTGGGTTGGATGTTCTTACAATACGTGCCTCACATTCTTGTCCAGTGCATAAGCAAGGATTTACGACTCATTAAAACAACACTAAGGAGACCTTGATCTAAATTAGTAGATAACCAATTTTTTTAAGCCTTAAAAATAGTATGAGAGTTCAGGGTTGTACATTGATTTCATTACATTTTAAAAGTCTCTACAATACTTAAGTTGAGGTTGGACATGTTCACATCCCACCAGACTTCTTCATTAGCTGTCTTGATTGTTACGGAATGCAAAGAAAGTTGCATAGTTAGCTTGGCAGAGAAAGATACATTTGACTTTGTCTCATATTATATTTGAATAATTCTTCTGATTTTATCTAATTGGCACAGAAGTGCTGTGGTTTAGGACATAAAGATCTCAATATATGAGGTGCTGATGAGATCATCATGTGTGGGAGACTTAAAAACCAAAAAACGTCTCTGTGAATCTGTACTTGGGAAATAGGAACTTTATAATGCTTAGAATATGGAGATCTTCCATTTGAGGATAACGTATTTATCCCTTCTGATAACCCTTTTGTTAGCTTTATAAAAATACCGACGCAACTCTCTTAACTTTTTGTGTATCCTGCAGTAAAAGAATCGGAGCACTTGGACTGGGGAATGCGGATGAGGATCATAATGGGCATTGCATACTGTCTTGATCATATGCACCAACTGACACCTCCTATAGCCCACAAGAATCTGAACTCATCAGCTGTGTATCTCATGGAAGACTATGCTGCCAAGGTATCAGATTTTGGTTTTTGGAATGAGGTAGCTCCAGCTGAGATGAAATCAAATCCGGAAAATAATGTCTACAGCTTGGGTGTCATATTATTTGAGATGGTAACTGGTAGGCTCCCTTATTCAGTTGACACTAGCTCAATCGATGACTGGGCATCTGACTATGTAAGAGGGGAACAACCCCTTAGAGAAATGGTGGATGCTACTTTAAATTCCTGGGACACAGAGCAGCTTGCAAATATTGGTGAAGTAATAAAATTCTGCGTCCACCCTGACCCGAGACAGAGACCGGTAATGAGAGAGGTCACTGGAAGATTGAGAGAGATAACAGGAATAGGACCTGATGGAGCAATCCCAAAACTTTCTACTCTTTGGTGGGCAGAGCTGGAAATTCTGTCTGCAGAAGCAAACTAATGAATGAAATTGAACTTGAGTTACTATTAGCCTGTTTTTTATTCCTTACCCTAGGTTGGTGAGGCTTAAAACGATTGCCCTTTAGATGTTTATAGCTTGGACATATTACATGGACATGAGAGCTGTGCATAACTGAGTGGGAAAAAGGTGGTGACTCATTTTTTTATAGGTTTTTGTGATTAGAAAATGTCAATCAATACAGAAAGAGCAATACTACATGAGCTTAAAAAATAGACTTGATAATTACGATTATTGATTTTACTGTGGGTCCCAACATTTATTGGGACCTACTACCTATTAAATGGTTGGGATTATCAAGTCTAGTTTTTAAGTCGATCTAACATTACTCATACAGAAAACAAGAAAAAAAAAATACGCAAAACTTGAGCAAATATATCTGTGAAATATCTATAACTCTCAAGTTGAAGCCGTATAAGAGACATTCAAGTTGATTCAATTTATTCGATTGATAGACAATTGTGTGATTCCCGAGTTTATATTATAGTTTCAAGTTCAAAGGACATGTGATTGGGGTGATTCTTATTTATTTAAAAAAAAAAAATTTGTTGTTCTTCAATTATAACATCATGATTTATACTATTTTCCATGTAAGTTCATTAACCATTGAAGGGAATTTGGATTTTAAAAACGTTGAGGCTCGAGCCAATCACCATTAACTCAATTGTTCCTTTTAAAATGAAAGCCATAACCATGATTTTCACTCCATGAACAAAGGGGTTTCATCTAACATGAGAAGCAGATCCAATTATTCAAAAGCCCATATCAACCAATCAACAGAAAACAACCAAAAAAAAAAAAAAACAGAAAACAACTACTAACAAGGATGCCGATTTTCTACATGATCAGTAACGTAACCATACAAAATTTTAAAATTACACAGCCAACTAACATCAACGATATGTCTGTCAAATTTGAATGATTCAATTTAAAACAATAAACAAAGCTTGCCCTTGAGCCCTGGGCCGGTCGACCGGGTCTTTTCCTGTTGTTCTGTTCCCATCACGAGAAAGACGCACGGAAGAGATAAGCCGAATGCGCAGAGTAAGAGCATCTCCAACAAGTTAGGTGAACCCCTCCCCTTAGCTATTTTAGATAGTTTCTCATTAAAATGTAGCTCCAACAGACTAGCTATCTGCCTATCTATTTCTCATTGCCCTTTTTCACTCGCTACATCTAGCTAGCCCACATCTCCCTCGCGCCAGACTCTCGCCTCTATCTGCCTCTATCTACCTCTCCATGGATTGACCATAAAACTCCATCGATCCTTGCCTCTCTCTGCCTCAAAACTCCATCGATTGTGACTCTCGCCTCTCTCTGCCATCGATTTGCTGCCTCTCTCAGATTTGCTTCAAAGCTTCAGATTTGCTACATCGATTTGCTGCTTCGGGATGTAATGGGTTTGGTATTCTTTGGGTTTCCTACCATTTCCTTGTAAAACTTCTGCCTCAGCTTGTTTTAACTATTTTTTTATTCAATGTATTTGCTACCCTTTTGATTCAATGTCTTCAGCTTGTTTTTTGATTCAATGTCTTTGCTTGAAGTGATCAATTGCAGGTTATATATCGTTGTATCGTTGTATGCTCTCTCTCTCTCTCTCAGAATGGGGAAGACGATGATCCACTTTAAAATCCAGCAAACTCCCCCTAAAATACATTAAAACTCCTCCAAAAATTCAGCAAAACCCCCCAAAAAATCCAAAAATCCAGCAAAACCCCCAAGTATTTTATGATATTTATTCCTGTAGCCCATCTTTTATGATATTTACTCTTGTAGCCCATAATTGATTAAATTTATACAATTTATAGTTGAATTGCTATTTTTTGAATTTTATTATTGAAAGTTAGTTAAAGTTAGTTGAAGTGGTTAGCTAAAATAGATAGCGTTGTTGGAGTGAATTTAAAAAAGTAGTTAGCTAAAGTAGATAATACAATATTTAAATATATTTTGAGTAGTTATTTTAGATAACATTGTTTTTTATGCTCTAAGATCATCAAATTGTCTCGATAGATTCATCATATCCCTTGGGTCATACGAGTGACTCAAAACTCAAATGTGTTAAGTAAAAAATAAAACAATCAATCTTCAAACTTAAGAACTGTGAACATACTAAAAGAGAGTGAAGTGACCAAATTGGGCACGAACGGTATAACAAGTAATACGCCTTACTCTTTTCTCCGCTTTGAGTAAGATCTATCGTCCCTAAACATTTAACTATTACCATACAAACAAAATATTTAAATTCTTTTTATCAAATTTTATCTCTTGATTTAATATTGTTTTGCATTCTTATTACTCCGATGTAGATCAAGAATCTATTTGTGAGAAGAGATGTCTTTGTTCTAAAGTTTATAGGTTGGAAAATGTTATGCTGCCAAAGTCTTAATCCAAATTTTTATCCCAAATGCATCTGCACCTCACACTAAATGAAAAAAGTTAATTGTTTGGGCCCCACAACAGAATATGTATGGTGCAGACGCATTTGTAATACAAAATTTGGGCTAAGACTTAGGCTGGCAGCACATACATATTGACTCAAACATGATACAACTAAAATAACAGAGACCTAAATATAAATGGGATCCCAGAATTAGAAGTAAGAATACAATAAACAACATCAAGCATTACAACTACAAGTGGCCTTCACGTTAACAATCATCAAGACTACAAAAGTCAGAATTCAGCTTAATGGCTCCCACGACAGTTTGACACACACCAAATACTATCATATCAGAAAACTATATATACCACTCCAGTCCAGTGTTCTCACATCCCACATAATAAAAACTTTCTCAAGTCTCTAAAGATCTAATCACCTGTCCAAGAAAAATGGCAATGAGTAAACTCACCATTGTCATCTCCTTGCTCCTGCTCTCAATGGCCTTCCCCTCCATAACTGCCTTCGAAGAACTCCCAACCAAAACTGTGGAGAAGCCTGTAGTTGTAGTGGTGGAAGGCATGGTCTATTGCCAGAAATGTGAGCACTTCGGAACATGGTCTCTGGCCGGAGCTGAGCCCGTCCCAGCTTCTAAAATAAGTGTTATCTGCAAAGACTACAAGAATAGAGTCAGCTACTATAAGGCATTCGAAACAGATGCACATGGGTACTTCTATGCCCAGCTTGAAGGCGTCAAGATGAGCCATTACTTATTGGACCATCCACTCCACTCGTGCCATGTGAAACTAGTTTCATCCCCTCTTAAAACCTGCAATCTTCTCTCCAATGTCAACTATGGACTTAATGGCTCCCCTCTCCGTTATGAAAACAAGAGCTTACAAGGAAATAATTATGAGGCTGTGGTTTATGCAGCAGGACCCTTAGCTTTCCGTCCATCACATTGTGCTCCAAGCACTCTACCATAAATTGACTTCACTTGTTGATTCATTGTGATCTTGTTTTTTTTTTTTTTTTCAAGTTTCTGGCCTTTTTCTTCTTGATTCAATGTTATATTTAACAGTTCTCAAATGTCTAATTTGTGATTTTGTTCTATTTTTTGAATAAATTAAATCATCTGTGTACTCTACATATAGTTCACCTTCCATTATTTCTTGAGTTTGTTCTTGTTTTATTTCTATGTCCTACTTTTGTTTTGTGATGTTATACCCTATACAATTGGATAAGAATCTCAAATCAGTGATGTTTCATTAATGGTTGTACTTTGTTGCAATATGTAGATCGGATGAATAACAGAAACAATGAAAGACCAAGTCCTAAATAATCAAATGCAAATAGAACTAACCATGCTGTCAGAAGTCCAATGGCATTCCAAACAACTTGTTTTTTTCATCCATCACCTCTTCTGCACACACCGTCTGCTCAAACAAATCACTTTCATTTTTGGCAGACGAACTTGGCTGGAATTTCCCTTGCTGATAATCATAGTCATCGTCAGAAAGTATCAAAAACACTCTACCATCTTTCTTCCTATTTGATGCTTTGTCCTGCTTCTTCTGTCTGGTTTTCCTTGCAAATTTTATTTGGCTTCCCAAACATGCTATTTATATCCTCCATAGCCTCCTTCAAGTTAATTGTGGGGCATACGAGGCCATGGTGGCAAACATTTTCCACTTCTGTCTGGATCATCTGAAATAGTGGACCCTACAAAACGACAAACAATTGTATCCTCTCTAAGTTTTGCTTGGGATGACCTCTCAACATCTAGATATTTGGAACATTCTGATGGAAGATCATTTGGACTTGGAAACACGAAAGCATCCGCATGCCCACCAGAAATTGAAGCACCTTCTGTCAAATTTTGAACCTTATTTTGCTCTGTCATAGGGATTCTTCCTTCAATGTGATTGCTTTCTTCATCATCAATATATGTGTAAAGTGGTTCTTGAAGAAGCTGACAATTTGCAGATCTGTTGCTTTCTGGCTGTGCAAAACTGCTATCCAATATTTGGTTTGATGATCCGACCCCATCTCCTAAGTTATCATCACTGAACACCTCAAATCCATTGTTCAAGCTCTGATCTGGTTTGGACTGGCTTTTACATAATCTCCTGCCAAAAACTGCTGGCTCCAAAGGCTCTTGAAACATGCAATTTATGGCATTCATGGTCTATTTCATGTTGATTGTAGGCTCCACCAGACCAAGATGGCATGCATCTTCTGCATCTGAATTTCCGACAATGGCAGTATCAACAAGCTATAAATAAAACTTGGGAGATAAATGAAACTTTCAAACATTCACCTTGGGGCATGATTCATTACATATAAATGTGGGAGATAAATGAAACTTTCAAAATATGTTAAGGTGTTTGGTTCATCACATCCTCTCCAAAATGAGAGCAGGAATGTTATCTTGCCCGACTCACAACATATTTATATACTAAAAACATGCTACTAGCTGAAAAGAACTAACTTCAAGAAGGTGCAGACACAAAACTAAAAGAAATATCAGCAATCATGTGCTGATTTACATGGTATAGTTAACTGCCATGGGGTAAGGTTGCTGTTATTAAACCTCTTGTGGCACTAGGATATGAATTTATCATTGAACTGAATCATTTCAAAACAAATAACATGTTTCTTCAAATGCAATCAAAAGTAAGATATAACAATTCCATTTTCCCATCAAATCCAAAGGCCCCTGCTAAATTCTGTAACGATGTAGATTGCTTACTTCTGTGCCCCCAAATGGTACCTCTTCTCAGCCTCCTCAAACTTCTTCATCTTCTCGTAGTAAAGAGCATAGGTCAGGTAAAACATTGATTTCTTCACCCCAATTCGATTTGCCTACATGGTTCTTAGAACTGATTTCAGATCATACACAAATTCCATCCACTCAAACAAAATATATCAATCTGCAATATAATTCCAGTAAATGTCCCTTAACTGCAAAGAAAATCAAGATACATTAAAGGAACGATAATGTTAAATAAGCTGTAAATCTTTATTATGGTAGTGTTCAGACAAAGTCCAAAAAAATCCTTCACCATACCAAAGCCAGTTAGTTATTTGATGCTAGCTGAGTTAATTTATTCCATTTGTTCAAAATTAATAAAAATAACATGTACTATTAAATTGGGATTTTTGAAAAGCATAAGCCTTGTTTAGTTTGCATCCCATAAACAATTTCTGAAAGAAATACTTATGGTTATTTATTTTTGTTTTTTAAAAACTGAGAACAAAAATTGAGTAATTAAGAGCTGTTTTGTGTGTTTTTTGATATAACCTTTTAAGAATTTAGAAAACACCACCACCACCACACTTCACCCACCACCATCACCACCACTACTTCCACCACACCACCACCGTACTTCCACCACCACGACCCCACTTCCATCATCACCACTACACTCCTATCACCACCACGTCCACTACACCACCACCAACACTTTTTTGCTTTAATTATTTTCTGGGATACTATCCAAATAAGTTTTAATGTTTTCTATTATGTAGCACTGTTTTTTAAATTATATAACCAAACAAGTTGTACGACAAAAAAAATATCAAAAATAGTTTTATAAGACTCTTCTCAAAAGAAATTTCTGGATTCTGTTTTTTGAGATGCAAAGAACATAATTTGTCATTTGGGGGGCAAACCAGACGCAATCTTTGGTCTCGAAGCAAAATAAAAGCTTCGAAATGCTTTCCAAACTGATTTTTTAACATTTGAGCAATGTTTTGTTTTCACGCATTTTCTCGGCGAGCAAACGTAGACTCAAACTCGACATAAGGCAATGCATCAGAAACTGAACGACCCAGAACGAAGATCATCCAGAAAAAAAAAAATAACAAAATAAAGTAAGTGGAAGTTTCAAGACTTATCAATTGTAACCAAACGCGAACGTACCGCAAATCATTAGTGTAACGTCAGTCCGTCTCAAAGCTCTGCGTGCATCTCTCTAGAAATCGAGGGATTTTCTCTCTGATAAGCTGAGGAGGAAGTGACCTCTGTAACATCATTCAATTCATAAACACACACATCTGCGTAAGGACGTGAAATTAAGAGAAAAGCAGAGCAAGAAAAAAGGTAATGGTTTCGTTTCTTCCAAAATTGAAATATTTGGTCTTGTTTTGTTCTTACCGGATCCAAGGAATAAGAGGGTCTTTGCCTGTGTAGGTTATGATGTACAAAGTCAGAGAAGATAAGAGATCGTTGTGGAGGGTAGTTTTCGTCATTGATCGATCGGAACCTGAGAGACAGTTGGAACGATGAATACGAGAGGCCTGTGATTTGTTTGTTTGAGCGGAGGGAAGATACGAAATGGGAAATTAAAAAGGGTTAATCTTAAATTGTACCCCGACCGAAAGATTGTTTAAATTTTAGGGTTAATTACACTAGAGGTCCCCAAAGTATGAGATTTGTCTCATTTTGTTCCCTAATGTTTCAATTGCATCATTTTGGTCCCTGAAGTATTGAATATGTTTCTATATGGTCCTTTAAGCAAATATTGTCCAAATTGTTAACGATATTTTATCATAAACTTGTCACATAATAGTTAAATATGGATAACAAATAATTTTGATAGCTCTTAAACAAAATTTGGGTAGCTCTTAACAAAAAAATGTGTAATATGGGTAGCTTTTGACCAAAATTTGGATAGTTAATGATCAAAACTGTGTAATTTAGGTAGGTATTTAACCAAAATTTGAGTAAAAATTTGATCAAGAGTTATTCAAATTATTTTTTTATTCATATTTAAGTATCATGTGACAACTTTATGATAAAAAATCGTTAGCAATCTGAACACTGTCTGCATGATGGACCATATAGAAACATATTCAATACTTCAGGGACCAAAATGATGCAATTGAAACGTTGGAGATCAAAATGAGACAAATTCTATACTTTGGGGACTTTCAGTGCAATTAACCCTAAATTTTAATTTGTATTTGATGAAAATTTGTATCAACACGCACCTCATGCTATCAAGCCACGTCTAAAATTAAATGAATAAATGATACCTAGACTCTCTCATATTTATTACTAGATTACTTAGATCCCTTATATTTAAGATATTATATTTACATCTCTTGAAAATCTAAATATGACTAAAAATATTCTCTCAATTGAGCATTTAAATAATTCTGTTTAAGTGGTGTATTATATTGGATATACAAAACATTATATAAATATTTGCATTATATTGAGTATTCAAGTGGTAAGCTTAATTTTGAACTTTAGAGTACAACGGGTCCACAAAATAAAGGATAGTATGAAATTATAATTTTTTTATTAGGATGAAATCATATTTTTTAACAGTTATATTAATAGATATCAACGACAATGAGTTATGTATTACACGTGTACAAACGTCAGAAGGTGTAGGAGTAATATTCTAAATGTGAGGGGTCTAAATGATTAAATGTCAAGTATAAAGGGATTTAAGTATAATTTATCTATTTAGTTTTAAAAGTTAACACTCCGTTTCAAATGACACATTGATAGAAATTTCTATCTTGAATGTGTATATTAAAATTTTTAATTTTTGAATGTGTAAATTGAGATTCGATGCAATTTGCAATTAAACCAATTAAAAAATGGGAAAATAAGGGGGAGAAGGATGGGGGGGAAGAGGGGGGGGGAAGAGGGGGAAATGAATTTATTTTCTTTTGTTTTAGAGAGTCGGATAGGAATTAAAAGGGGGAAAAAAATAAGATGGACATCAAAGTGAGAAATATTTAAAATTTTTACTAGAGGTGGCTCTGTGCCATGCATAGTTTTTGTAATTTATTTTCACTTTCACCCTTGCGTCACTCTCATTCGAACATTGATGAAAAATTATCTATTAATTTTATAATTATTTTTATGTTAATTAATTTGGGAATGATTAATAAAAATGATGGGATGACATAATTAATTATTAAAAAATTTTAACTTAAAGTGAGAGAGGAGAAAATAACAGAGGTTATTTATCAATTGACTACGAGTAACCAGATGCAATGTAAATGATTTTGAGAGAGATGTTGGTGGTCGTTAGATGAATCTATTTGAGATCGTCGAATAAATTTATTGAAGTCTGTTCTTGAAGGGGGGTGGCTCCCTCTGTTACACGTGTTATATCATTAAATGAGCACACGTGAGGTTGACAGGACAGGGCACGTGACGAAGACATCAGCTGCTCAATCAAATGAACCTAGCAGAACTGACTAATGAGTTCGGTAAAGTACTGAAAGAGCTCGGCTTGTACCAAGCCGAGTTGATCAATCAGTTCGGCAAAACATTAAAGGTGTCCGTTTATCATTATAACCGAGCTGTTTGAAAGGATATACACAAGGATAGATATACGCCTACAACTTCGGCATTCAGATAAGCAAATCAACGAAATTGTAGAGATTAGAAGGAATTGCTGGAGAAATATCAGCAACTTCCCAAACTGAATCACTGAATTGAAGGAAGGTGTGTCACCTTGAACCCAAAACCCCAGAAACCCTAATGAGGTAATGATCTATAACAGGCAGAAAAGACCAAGGTGAAAGGTACGCTGAACGCTCCCAGTCTTCTTGCATCTTATTCAATTTCATTACTGACTTAAGCATCGGAGTGCCTTCGATTGAAGCACTTCGATATTGGGCAGTTTGTTCGTTTTGCAGGAGGGAAATTGGGAAGCCAAGTTCAGAAAACACTACCAGAAATATCAATCCATCGTTCCAGTAGGAGGTATTTTCATTTTTTGCCTATTACATTTTGGCGCCGTCTGTGGGAAAAATCTTCATCAAATAGAACAAAAAGTTACGATGTCGAGACTCAGGAGTGCCATTGGATCACCTATAAGCAGTCATGCCTTGGGTAATTCCGATCCGATGTCGCTTCCGTCCGATGGCAATATCAGATTGCATGTCCACGGAAGCCCTACTAAGCCCCATGAGGGTGACGAGGTATCCTCAGCAAGCTTCAGACCTTCCAAGAATCCAAACCAGCAAGTTGGAAATCATGGTGAAACCCTCCGTGCCGAGGGGAAAAATCACTCTATGATAAAGTTGGTCCAGTCTATGCAGGACCGGCTGGATGCTCATGACAAGTTGTTCAAGAAATCTTATTCCAGGGAAAAAGATCTGCTTAAGGAAAACGAAGAATTGAAAGCCAAATTGAAGGAGCTGACTAGAAAAGAGAAGCGTGAGAGGGAAAGCCGACGAGAAAGTCCTGAGAAGAAATTTGACAAATTCAAAAAAACTAAAACTAACAAGTACCAGCAGAAAAAACCTCGGGTTCCAGAGGAGGACTCCTGGAAGCAGTACATCACGAAAGAATTAGACAATCGTTTGAGGAAGCCAGAGCAGAGGTCGGCTAGGGATATAGCCAGAAGAGCGACCGGGGAGTATGGAGATGGTTCAGATTCGTCCCCTTTTGCCTTATGGATTGAAAGGGGGCGTATCCCGAGTAAGTTCACCGTTCTGAACTTCAAACTTTACAATGGAAAGACTGACCCATCTTCCCACATCAGACATTTTCAGACAGCTGATGACCATACATCGGAGGAACGAACCCCTGCTCTGCACGATCTTTCCTAGCAGCCTTTGAGAGTCGGCCATGAAGTGGTTCGACAGCTTGCCGAGGGAGTCGATTGACGGATGGTCGCAGTTAGCCGAGCAATTCACTGCTCGGTTCATAACGAGTAGCAAACAGCCTAAGGATGTCGGTGCTCTATTGACGTTAAAGAAACGAAACAACGAGACTTTGCGCGAGTATGCTCATCGCTATTGGGAGACGATGAATGAGGTAGAAGGTTGTAACCCTGAAATTACGGTAGCATCATTCAAGATCGGGTTGCCAAAGGAGAACTCTCTGTACCAATCCTTAACAAGGAGGCCGACCGCAGACTTGGAAGAGTTAATGGCCAGAATCGAGAAGTATGCTAAAGTCGACGATGACTTGTCCAGAGACGTGGTAAGGGATCAACTTAACAGAAGACAGTTCGACAGGGAGAAACAGGCCGAGTCGAACAGAGAGTTAGGGAGAAAGAACGAGAAGGAAGGGTTCCTCACGAAATCTCCCTTCCTTGGAGTAAACACACTATTCAAAGAGCCCATATACAAGATATTGGGTCAGATCAAAGGAAAGCCATATTTCAAATGGCCCAACAAGTTAATAGGAGACCCTTCGAAACGGAATCCTAACTTTAGATGTTCATATCATCGGGATGTCGGTCATATGACAGAAAATTGCCGAACACTGAAGCAGCATTTGGAGGAATTGGTCCGAGAAGGGCATCTCTCCGAGTTCATCGAGGGTGAGGCCGGTCCAAACGGAGGAAGATCCGAATCCAAGGGAGATAAGACCACACCAGCAGGGATAATAGATGTGATCCACGCTGCGACGAATCCACAGATGTCCACAAACAACGTTGCTAGGGCGTACATTCAAAAAGCTGCGAAGGAAAGAGAAGTTTATCAGCTTCGACTAACTCTGGAGATAAGAAGCAAAAGGCTGAAGGTGGAGGAATCAATTGACTCCATTTGCTTCACCGAGCAGGATTTGGACGGGATTCATCAACCGCACAACGATGCTTTGGTGGTAACACTTCGGATAGCCAACTTCGATGTAAGGAGGGTTTTGATCGATTCAGGAAGTTCGTCTGAGAGTATGTACATTGACCTTTTTGACAAACTCGGACTCAGGAGGGAGGACCTCAAGCCATCTAACCTTCCATTAATTGGTTTTAGTGGAAAAACAGTTTTTTCCTAGAGGAAAAATCACGCTGCCAGTGAATACGGGACTAGTCGGTGTCATGACCGAATTCTTGGTAGTTGATACGGTCTCAGCTTATAACGCAATAATGGGGCAGTCGTGGTTACACGAGATAAAAGCGGTACCATCAACATACCACCAAATGTTAAGATTCCCTTCTTCGGAAGGAATAGTAAACATCAGAGGAGACCAGGTCAGCGCCAGGACTTGCTTACTGGCCTCGGTCAAAACAACAAATGAATTAGAAGTGGGAGAAAAAAGATCAGTTGCAGAAGGGGAAAAATAGCAATCAATGATCAACGGCTCGGAAGTTTCAAACGACCGAGCCGACAAGGAAAGCCCTAAAGTACCTTTAGGCACTGAAAAGGAAGCTACAGACCGAACAATTGAAGTTCTATCTAAAGTACCTTTAGATAAAGATGGTGATCCGGACAAGTACTTCTTACTAGGAGCATCTCTTAGCTCCGAACAGCAAAGGGAACTTGTCTCCCTGCTTAAAGAATATGTCGACGTCTTCGCATGGAGCACCAGTGAAATGTCCGGCGTACCGTCCGAGGTTGTGTGTCACCGGCTGAATGTTGACTCGAGCTTCAAGCCAGTAAAGCAAAAGCTAAGAAGGTCGGCACCTCAACATCAAGAAGCGGTAAAAGAGGAAGTGACCCGATTACTCGAGTCTCAAACCATCAGAGAAGTGCAATATCCGACCTGGCTGTCGAACACAGTGGTAGTAAGCAAGAAAAATGGGAAATGGAGAGTTTGTGTGGACTTCACCGACCTCAACAAAGCATGCCCGAAGGACAGTTTCCCTCTGCCTAAAATAGATCAGCTGGTTGATGCAACTGCGGGGCACGGGCAAATGAGCTTCCTAGATGCCTACAGAGGGTATCACCAAATCCCCCTTGCCGAAGAAGATCAGGAGAAGACTGCCTTCATAACTCCTGAAGGGACATACTGTTACAAGGTGATGCCCTTCGGGTTAAAGAATGCTGGAGCAACATACCAAAGGTTGGTAACAAAGATGTTCTCGCACATGATAGACAACACCATAGAAGTCTACATAGACGACATGGTGGTGAAGAGTCGAAGGGCCATCAATCATTGTGCCGACCTGAAATGTACTTTTGATGTTCTTCGAAGATTTAAAATGAAGTTAAATGCCTCAAAATGTGCCTTTGGGGTGGGCTCGGGAAAGTTCCTCGGTTTCCTGGTTACACACAGAGGTATAGAGGTAAACCCTGATCAGGTCAAAGCCATTGAAGAATTACAATCACCTCGGACCGTGAAGGAAGTACAAAGACTTACAGGGATGGCGGTTGCGCTCGACAGATTCATATCCCGAGCCTCTGATAAGTGTAGACCATTTTTTCAGTCTATCAAGGGAAGGAAGGGAACACTTTGGAGTCAGGAGTGTGAAGAAGCATTTCTGAATCTTAAGGCATACTTGGCCTCACCACCAATCCTGTCAACACCGTTGTCCGAAGAAAGTCTGTTCCTCTCCCTAGCAGTATTTGAAAACGATGTGAGTGGAGCGCTGATGAGAAACGACCGTGAAAGATTAAGGCCTATTTATTATGTGAGCAAAATGCTCCTAGACGCAGAATCAAGGTACACACCATTGGAAAAGCTCGCCCTCGCACTAATTAGTTCGGCCAGGAAGCTCAGACATTATTTCCAGGGACATCAAATCACCGTGCTCACCGACCAGCCGTTGAAGTCCATTTTTCAAAAAGCCGACCTATCTGGACGCGTTGCTAAGTGGGCAGTCGAGCTCGGGGAGTTCGACATTGTATTTGAACCAAGGAAGGCAATCAAAGGACAGGTAGTGGCTGACTTTATTGCGGAATTTCAACCGAAAATTAACTCAGAACCAAACGACAAGACAGGTGACAATCAGATGTTGGAGCTCGGGGGCAAATGGACCCTATCTATCGATGGGTCTTCCAACCAAAAGGGCGCATGAATTGGCCTCATTCTAGTAAGTCCGGATGGTTGTGTCCTAGAAAAATCCATTAGACTCGGCTTCCACGCGTCAAATAACGAAGCCGAATATGAGGCCCTAATTGCCGGAGTGAGGCTCGCGACCGAGTTGGGGGCACCAAAGCTTCAAATATTCTCTGATTCACAACTGGTTGTAAATCAGGTAATAGGAGAGTATGCGGCTAAGGATGAAAGAATGATGGCATATCATGCCATTGCCGAAAAAGAATTGAGCAAAATTCCGGAGTACTCGATTCAGCAGGTCGGAAGAATAAGAAATTCGCATGCTGATGCCCTAGCTTCATTGGCTTCTGCCATTGATCAGGACACTGAAAGAGCTCTCACCATTGAGTTCCAGTCCGAGCCGAGTATCCAGCATACTAAGCTTGACGAAGTTTTATGTAACGAAACCGAACCAAGCTGGATGGATCCAATCATTGCTTACCTAAAGAATGGTGATTTACCAGAGGACAAGAAAGAGGGTCATAAGCTACGATTGACTGCAACTAGATATTGGTTATCTCCAAAAGATGAGTTTTATTGACGCTCATTCGGTGGCCCATACTTGAAATGTGTACACCCGAAAATAGTCCCGGACTTCCTATCTGAAATTCATGAAGGAAGTTGTGGAGCTCATACAGGGGGGAGATCTCTGGCTCACCGAGCTATCTCCCAGGGTTTTTGGTGGCCATACATGCAAAAAGATGCCCAACAGTTCGTTAGGCGGTGTGAAAAGTGCCAGAAATTCTCGGCAATTCCAAGAAAACCATCACATGAGTTACTTCCATTGGCGAGCCCGTGGCCATTTGCGCAGTGGGGGCTGGACATAGTGGGACCTCTATCTCGGGCCCCTGGCAATAAAAAGTACATTCTAGTTGCCACTAACTATTTTACCAAGTGGGTGGAATTCGAGCCCCTAGCCAACATCAGAGACACTGATACAAGGAAATTTGTTTGGAGAAACATTATTACCAGGTACGGAATCCCGCATACACTTATCTCCGACAATGGCACACAGTTCGATAGCAGTCCCTTCAAGGCTTTCTGTCAGCACTATGGGATTCGGAATCACTATTCCACCCCCGTCTATCCCCAAAGTAATGGGCAAGCAGAGATCTCTAACAAGACCATCTTGGATGGAGTCAAGAAAAGGTTAGAAGATGTCAAAGGGAGATGGGTAGAGGAGTTGCCTAGTGTTTTGTGGACGTACCGTACCACACCTCGGCGTTCCACTGGTGAAACCCCCTTCTCCCTAGCTTACGAAATGGAAGCAATAATTCCTTTAGAGATCGGCTTACCGACCCTGAGAACCGAGCTGGTGCAGAGCAATAATAATGACGAAACTATCACCCGAGATCTTGATCTAGCAGAGGAAAAAAAAGAACGAGCAGCTATTGCAATGGCCTCTTATCGGCACCAAATGGCCCGAGCCTACAACAAGAAGGTTATGCCTCGGTCTTTCGCACTTGGGGATCTGGTCCTCAGACGAGTGATGGGGTCGGCTAAGGACCCAACACATGGAAAGCTTGGAGCGAACTGGGAAGGCCCATACAGGGTAACCCGAGTGGGGGGCAGTGGTTATTACGAGCTCGAGACCATGGATCATAGAGTTGTGCCACGCCCCTAGAACACCGCTAATTTGAGAAAGTTCTATTTCTAAAAAGTACCATTTTAGATAGAACTCCGAAGTACCTTCGGAGAACTCAAGGGTGCCCCTTAAGAGTCAGTAAAGTGTTTTTCAAAAGTTTAGACAAGAATTGAAGTTATTAATAAAAGAATTTTTGAAGATTCATCTGCGTATTCTACTCTTTACATACGTCCTACTGCTAAGGCAGAGAGGTAAAAAATCCTGATAGAAGTAACTACTTAAATCAGGCGCAGCCACCCGATCTATTCCACTTCCACAGCTAGGCATGACGATGTAAGCTGATAAAGGGATGGATTGGAGACCAATAAGATTGGCGGGTCGGTGCGTGGTAGAGAAACTCTCTTAGATACCCAAGGGGACTATGAGTAACTCTACGAAGGGACCGAACTCTTTGAAGAAAGGCCGAGCAAGGGCCATAACTTCAGAAGAGGTAATAAATTTTCTAAGTGTTAAAGTCCCCATTGAGGGACCGAACTCTTTGAAAAAGGCTTAGCAAGGGCCATAACTTCAGAAGAGGTAAGAATAATCCAAGTGTTTAAGTCCCCACTAAGGGACCGAACTCTTTGAAGAAAGGCCGAGCAAGGGCCATAACTTCAGAAGAGGTAAAAAATAATTAAGTATTTAAGTCCCCACTAAGGGATCGAGCTCTCTAGAGAAAGGCTAAGCAAGGGCCAAAACTTTGAAAGTTTGAATTATTTAGATATTTCGAAGCATTTTAAAAGATCTGCTAAGGGACCGAGTTCTATGCATAAAGTCGTAAGCAAAGATATCCAAAACCAAAGTTACTTGCATTAAAACTTCAAAATGTTACATTAAAAAGGATCATTACATAAAAAATTGCAAAAAACTCTTTAAGTACTTTCAGGAGGCTGTGAGGAGCTAGGAAGGCAGTGCTTGGAGTAGAGCTCGGAAGAAGATGGGACTCCAGCAGCAATCAATGCAGCCTGCCAACCCTTGCCGAAATATGCATCCTGCAGAGGAGGGATTTGGAGGGCCAAGTCACTTTCAGCCTTCTCAACTCCTTCATTATAAGCAGCATCTTCTCTCTCTTTCTCCTCGGCCTTGTATTGCTCAAAATCCTCCAACAAACTGGTATAATCAAGTTGGGCCTGGGAAAGTTCAACATTGGCTTCATGCTCAGAATCCTTCAGCCATCCAAACTCAGTGCGAAGTTTCTGGTTCTCCTCGGTCAGGCTGTGGTTTTGAGCCTGCAGAGCCTTGACTTCGTCACAAAGCTTGGCATATTCTTCATCCACACTTTCCTTCTTTGCCAGTGCTGAAGCTCGGGCATGGATGACATCATTCATAGCTCTGTCCTTCCTGGCTATCCTAGCCCCTACCTCATGAACTTTTTGCAAACCCTTTTAAAGGAAAGGGAAAGAAAAATACTTAGAATAAACTGAAGGGATTCAAAAGAGCCAAACTGAAAAATAATGAACACTTACCAGAACCATATGTTGAATAGCTTGGCGGGACACTTCATCATCAGTGAAGGCCTTATTCATAGCCAAATCCTAAGGCAAGATCACTCCTCTAGCAAGCCCCACCGCGACATTGAAGTCTTCAATGACATAATCCTTCGAGGTGATCTCTTTCTTTTTTGATCTAAGGATAGGCCGGAAAGGAGCGTTGGTTGATTTAGGAGAAATACTCGCCTCGGCCTCACCAGTCATTCGCCTTTTAGGAGCTGGGTCCTCGGCAAGCTCAAAAATCGAGTCATCTTCGAGTTGGGGAGACTGAGCAGAATTAGGAAGCTCCAACTCTACTGGAATCAAAGTCTCTATAGTCTGAACTAGGTCTGCTGCGTCGCTGCTCGGAACGACTTCATCATTGAGAGGGGCAGCCTCGGCAGGGACCTCAGTGTCAGTCTCATCCAGAACAGTTATTGAAGGTACGGCGGATGTAGGAGTAGGCTCGGTGGTTTGGGTCGGCTCAACAGTGGATAAAAAATCCAAAAAATTCTTCACCGTCCTTCGGCCCGAGGCAACAAGTGAAGATTTCTTTTTTGCTCGGGGAGTTTGCTCCCGAGCTGTCTGGATTGCTGCTCGGTCCTCGGCCAAGTTGATGTTGGGTCGATTGGGAACGGCGATGAACGATGTGTAGGTGAGAGTATACCCAAGCAGAGTGTGTGTAGCTCGGCAAAACAGGGATTCGTTAAAATCCCAAACCTTTATGAGCTCGTCCATTTTTACGGCAGACTCAGGAATCCTGCCCTTCACAGTTTCACCTTCAAACAAAGGAAAATCCATCAGTAAACAGCAGGCTACTAAGACAACTTAAGTGAATCAAAGTTTCGATTACCTGGAGAGCCTTCTTCGTAAGGACAGCGGTAGGACGAAGTAGCATCAGCAGCATATTCCCAGTTACCAGAGACAAACACTATATCGTTATCATGTCCCTTGTTGGAGTCTGGGAGATGAGTCACGAGATAACGATATTTCTTCCTCACAGCAAGGTAGAAGTTGTCTCCGGCTGACTTCAGAATGTAGCAGTACAAGATCTCCCACAAACCCAAGTTTAAACTCAGAATCCTGTTCAATGCTGCAACACCAGTCACTATTCTAAAGAAATTGGGGCAGCACTGGATAGGGCATAGCTTCATCGCTGATAGAACCCATAGAAGTAGAGGATCAAGTGGAAAGCGGACTCCTCCTTCAGTGATCGTCCTCGTATAAATTGGAATCCTTTCCCTGGAACCAATCAGTGGTTCATCCTTTCCGGCAACTGTCACCTCAACATCGTCCGGGATGTTGTACTTAGTTTTGAAAGCTGGGATTTCAGAAGGTATGAGAGGAGCCATTGAAGAAGAAAGAAGGAAAAATATTTGAGTCTGAAACTGAGAAGACGAAGTAACAAAAAGAAGAAGAAAAATCACTTATAAAGAGGGAGGGAATCCCAAGGGACAACATTTAAATGACTAAATCAACCGCCAAAAGCAAATGGGGATGTCCCAAAAAAAAGGCGTGAGCAATGATAAGACTAGAAGCAAAAAACGGCTGACAGACGAAAGATGTCTGTCAGACGTTTTTCTGGGGGCAAATAAAGGGGGTGGCTCCATCTGTTACACGTGTTATATCATTAAATGAGCCCACGTGAGGTTGACAGGACAGGGCACGTGACGAAGACATCAGCTGCTCAATCAAATGAACCTAGCCGAACTGACTAATGAGTTCGGTAAAGTACTGAAAGAGCTCGGCTTGTACCAAGCCGAGTTGATCAATCAGTTCGGCAAAACATTAAAGGTGTCCGTTTATCATTATAACCGAGCTGTTTGAAAGGATATACACAAGGATAGATATGCGCCTACAACGTCGGCATTCAGATAAGCAAATCAACGAAATTGTAGAGATTAGAAGGAATTGCTGGAGAAATATCAGCAACTTCCCAAACTGAATCACTGAATTGAAGGAAGGTGTGTCACCTTGAACCCAAAACCCCGGAAACCCAAAACCCCGGAAACCCTAATGAGGTAACAATCTATAAGAGGCAGAAAAGACCAAGGTGAAAGGTACGCTGAACGCTCCCAGTCTTCTTGCATCTTATTCAATTCCATTACTGACTTAAACATCGGAGTGCCTTCGATCGAAGCACTTCGATATTGGGCAGTTTGTTCGTTTTGCAGGAGGGAAATTGGGAAGCCAAGTTCAGAAAACACTACCAGAAATATCAATCCATCGTTCCAGTAGGAGGTATTTTCATTTTTTGCCTCTTACAGTTCTATTTTATATTATAGATTGTGACAAATTTGATAAAATCACAATGTAATGTATCTGAATTAAATCCAAAGATTTAATGGTTATGAAGATAAGTCAGATGAAAAGAATAGATCTAAGCTTCCTTGCTATATATTCAGATATTCTTAAGTGTGTTAACAAACTTTAAAATAGGTAAAAGTAAATAATAATAAAAAAAACAAAAAACAAAAAAGGAACATACTTATGGAAAAAAATATTAGATGCAACCATTACACTATTTAAACAGTATTACATCGCGTAACCGTCTACTAATAAGTAAACAAATCAGTAAATGGGTCACACTCAAACTCATAACTATAAGTCATGTCATACATAATCACTTATGTGATAAAAAGTAGAGTCGATTTTATTATTTTTAATTTTTTTATTGGATGGTTGTATGTTAATAATACTGACATGGTGTAATGGTTACACTCAATATTTACTCACATACATGGTATAATGGTTGCACCCAATATTTACTTTTGTGTAGGAGGCTGTGCGGTTATTTATATTTGTTTGAGTAGACTATACATATAACTTTAAAATTATAAATATTTGTTTGAGTAAACTATACATATAACTTTAAAATTATAATTCTTGTGTCGATTAAATTCTTAAATTTTGTTTATATCAATTCATCATAGGCTTTCTAATTGTATCAATTAATTATTTTTAATAGAAAGTGACACTGACACGAATGGTTGAATTAAATTATACATATAACTTTTATATTAATTAAAGCAATAAATTTTTTTTATCTATTAATTGAGTTTTTTTTATCTTTTTGTGTCGTATAGTCATGCAAATGCGAATGACACACTTTAATTGTGACAGATAAAAAAGTTCAATTGACACAATTAGGGAGTTGAAGGACTTTAATTGATTTAAAAAAAGGAAGAATTACACTCAAATTTCTTGAAAATTGTCACTTAATCAATAAAACCCCTTGATATTTAAAATATTATAAACATATCTTTTAAGTTTTGTACGCACGTAATACTTAGAATTGTGATCAATGTCCGTTAGGATATTAGAGTGTAATTTACTAACGAATAGATTGATGGCAAGTGTCTAAGTGTAATGTGCCTAAAAATTTTAGGGGATCTATATATAATATTTTAAATATTAAAGATTTGAGTGGTTAACTGAAAAAATTCAAGATGTTGAGCGTAATTCTCCCCAAAAAAAAATTAAGTGCTTAATCGACACAAAGAAGGATTGTAGTTTACTCCATTGTTTATGATACCTGTCCGTAGTACCGAATCACACAGCCCCACCGTCTCTCTCTCATTCTGAGTTTACTTCCGGCCGCCGATTCTCTCCTCAGTCCTCCCACCTCTCTGTCTCTCTCTCTGTATAGAGATTCCATATATCAATGACTCTCTCAGACGAAGAAAAGACAATGGAGAAAACAGAGAAGCCGCTCACAGACATCCCCGTGGTCGAAGACGAAGAACCCTCGGATGGAGAAGACGAGGAAGAAGGCGAGGAAGAGCATGAGGAAGAAGAAGAAACAGAGACCGAAGAGTCTCGAATGCGCTCTGACCGATCGAAAATGGAGAACCTCTTCCGCCGAATCTCAACAGAGCGAGTCCCTCTCAGAGTCCACGACGTTATAATCAAAGGCAATACGAAGACTAAGGATTCATTGATCGAAGCCGAAGTGGAAGCGCTTAAGAGTGCTAGTACAGTACAAGAGTTACTTCAGGCTGCGAGTATTGCGAATGCGAGGCTTCAACGGCTTGAGATTTTTGATTCGGTTAATATTACGATTGATGCGGGGCCGCCGGAGTTGCCTGGGACTGCGAACGTGATTGTGGAGGTTTTGGAGAGTAAAAACCCTCTTACTGGTGAGATTGGAATGTTCACTAAGCCTGAGGTAATAATTCAATATCTATGTGTGTGTGTATTTATCAATTCATGGATAGTTGTCGTTTTGATTTTTTCTGTGTATCGGGTTGAAGTAGAAACTCATTCTCTTTGGATGATTTAATTGATGATTTTTTGTGTTTTTATTGTGCGTTTGGACTAAGGATGGTTGTTTCAGTGATGATTCTTGTGTTTTGTGAGAATTTGGTTGTGTAAGTTTGGTTGAAGTTGTTTGAAAGAGGGTTGGACGCAATAAGGTTGTTGGTATGACAATTAGGGGTTTGGAATTGTAGAAGATCATCAGAACACTGCATTTTAGAGTCACTGTTAAAAAGGTTGATAATACTACAATTTATAGACTGGTTCAGAACTTTAGAAACATGTACGTTGATCATCTTTCAATGCAATAAGTTCTATCAATGAATTCTGGGAATGGACACCACTATTATGAACGTATTTTTAGTATAATTGGCAATTTTAAATTCTTATATTAGATAATTGGTGGTGTGGCCGACTTGTGTGCAGCAAGTAAGGAGTTCGGACCAATCACTTTGATTTTATAGATTACTCTACCTTCCCTATCCTAGAGTTTTATATGAACAATGTTAAGTTGGAAAATAATAATCCTTTAATGGCCAAAATATTTGGCACAAATATCTACATTAGGGACCTTTGCTTATTGAAATATTTTGTGGAAGTTGGTTGATGTATTGGGTGTAAATTTTCCACATGAAAGTGGTGATGGTTGAAAATCTGAAATATGAGATCTGAAGAAATGTATCTTTTAAGTTCCCTTTTAAAGAAAAAGGTGGCTTGTTCTGTTCAAATTTTGTTGGGTTGGCTTGCTGAGTTGCAGTCGTGTCTAGTGACATTAATTTTTAGGTTTGATATCCATCTTGATGATGATATTCAATTCATCTCTATGAACCTACATACTCTTAGTGGGGTGACCAATATTTTTAGATTTCCTATATTTCTGTTATGGTGCTCTATGACAAATTTGGGTATTGACGATCCTATCCTAGTGCTATGTCTCCTCTTTCTATCATACATACATATATATGTGTGTGTGCTATGTGTGTGTGTGGAGCATAAAATTCCGCATTAAAATCATGTATCACCCATACGATTGTTACATCGGGGTACTAAGTTAAGGTTGCAAAAGTCGAAAAGTTCTAGGTGGCTAAACTAGTAGTTGAAAACTAAAAGTGGTGACAAATACACAGATCATCATGTACCAGACTCCCAGTTGAATATGAACATCATAAACAGTGTTTGGAGCATGAAATTTTACGTGAAAAGCCTAGCCTATGCCTGAGTATGCCATGCAAATGTGAGATCCGAATATAAAGTTAAGGATGGTCAAAATTAGGAAACTCTGGTTAAATTAGAAGTCGATACCTGAAAGTGGTGATGAAGACGAAGGGTCCTCATGTCGCAGTACTTAGAAACATCATAGACATCATACATTTATAAATATCAGCATGCCGAATCAAGGCTGAACTGAACAAAGTTAGATTATGCCTTGAGTCCCAATCTTCTATTAAATTTGCTATGCACAAAATCAAGACTCTGACATGTGATAGATATTGCTCGTGCAGTTTTGCTACTTTTCTAATGAAGTGATTGCATTGTTGGTATAATATGCTGGTAAAACAGAGGCAGTAACCTAATGCCAGTTACATTGTGATTAGCTTGTGATGAGTATGGTCACAAGGTAATAGTTGTTCTTGGATATTATAGGAATAGTACGATGCTAGGTATTTCAACATAAGCAGAGATCACTTTGCAATGTACTTAATTATAGTTTATCATAAAGTTACTGCATCATTTAACTGCCTTGTGAAGTCTACTATAAAAACAAGTACCTTGTGAATTCACCTTTTACCCTCTCCGTCACTCCCAATAAAAAAAAAAGAGAGAGAAAGAAAGGGTTGGGGGGCTCGTCCATTAGTATTTTGATGATCCTATGGATTCTTTTCAGCTTGTTGAGAGTGGAGGTTTCCTTATCCTTGACCTTTTAGGTTAGCCTTTCCCCTGGATTTTATTTGTGATTTAATCATTTATTAGTTTTGTAGTATAATGTAAATGAGATGATATTTTAGAATCCTACAAAATTGCGGCCGTAATGCAAAGCCACAATCTGAAACTTTTATGTGTATTACCTGTTTTGTGTTTTTTGAATATGTTAGTGATCTGTTTGAACATGGAAATTCATGGATGTAAAGAAATCCTTTTGTTGCATTTCCGTAATTTCCATATTTGAAAAGAAATTGCAAGAATTTGTAAACCTTTGTATATTGGAGCTCAACCACCTAGGTGCCAACTTGATACCTTCTTTGTACTGAACTGTGCACTCCAGTGCTTGCGCCACTCCGTACAGTAAAAAATAAGTAGACACACATTTTCTTCTTATGCTTGTTTATCTGGATAGTCCCAGAAATAAGCTAAAATCAATTTATGGAATCCACCAACTCTGTTGTAGCGTAGAGTATTGTCAGTCATTAGAAGGGAGGTATAGGGTTAGGGATTCAATTACTATCGCCAGCCATCATGACAAATAAATAAAATAAAGGATCCTAATTTGTGTATTGGCTTCATTTCCAGGCTGCCCAAGTCGATGTGTAATTCGAAAATGCTCTTTGATTCTCATTTGCAATATGAAATTTGCTTCTTATGCTTGTATATCTGGAGAGTCCTAGAAATAAGCTAAAATCAGTTTATGTGATCCACCAAGTCTGTTGTACCATAGTGGTATTAGAGTGTTGGCATTTATTGGAAGGGATAGGTGGAATTGTTGGGGATTTAACCGTTATTAAAACCCACAGAAACACACACACAATCCAAGAGCAAATCAAGAACAGAAAACAATAACAAGCAAGGAAGAACAAGACACACAATATTTACGTGGTTCGGCAATTTGCCTACATCCACGACGCTGCAGGGATTTCACTATTAGGAGAGACAAAAATACAAAGAAGGAGGCTATATAATATCTCACACCACTCTCATAACCCTAATCACCAAGACAAAGGGTTTTTATACATTCTGTGCACTAAGCCACGAAACAGACACGCGTCCGGACGCATGACTATACCGCGTCCGGACGCGACTTCCAGTGAGTTCAGTTTTGCTCCTTCAACGTTCTGCCACTTGCGTCCGGACGCGCGCTCTTCTGCCTTCCGGACGCGCCTTCCAGTACGCCTCAGAAACTTGACTCCACAAATGGCCCAACAATTCTCCCACTTGGAGACTAGTTTGATCACCATCAATCGCAATCCTCCCGAACAATAGTCCCTCATCCCTGCAGCTCATCCTCCTGTCCTCAAACTGAGAGACCCACGGAAGCTGAACAAGACTTCAGCTTCTCGACAGTAACTACCTTTGTGAACATGTCTGCCGGATTATCCCTTGTGTGAATCTTCTCCAAAGTAAACTGTCCATCTTCCAACAAAGAGCGAATGAAGTGATACTTTATGTCAATATGCTTGGTCCTCGAATGAAAGGCTGCGTTCTTTGCCAGATGTATCGCACTCTGACTATCACTGAACAATTTTGAATTGTCTTGATCCTTACCCAACTCTTTCATGAAGCTCCTCAACCATACCATTTCCTTGCACGCCTCCGTGGCTGCAACATACTCCGCCTCTGTTGTTGAAATAGTTACTATTCTCTGTAGCCTTGAGACCCAACTGACCGCTGCACTACCCAATGTAAAAACATACCCTGTAGTGCTCTTTCTGCTGTCAATGTCCCCTGCTAAATCTGAATCCACAAATCCTTGCAAACAAATATCAGAACCCCCAAAATTCAAAGCCAAGTCTGAAGTACCTCTCAAGTAGCGCAGAATCCACTTGACTGCTTCCCAATGCTCCTTGCCCGGATTTGCCATGAACCTGCTGACAACTCCCACTGCTTGAGCAATGTCTGGCCTTGTGTTAACCATGGCATACATCAAGCTCCCTACCGCCGAGGCATATGGGACCTTTGCCATGAAGTTCTGGTCTTCATCTGTTACTGCTCCCTTTTCCTTCGAAAGCTTGAAGTGACTTGCCAAAGGTGTGCTGACTGGCTTAGCATTCTCCATGTTGAACCTTTTCAGCACCTTTCCAATATACTCTTCCTGTGACAACTTCAACTTTATGTTTGCCCTGTCTCTACTGATTCGCATCCCAAGGATTTTCTTCGCAGAGCCCAAATCCTTCATTGCAAATTCCTTTGACAGTTGTTCCTTGAGATTAACAATCTCTTCCATGCTTGAACCTGCAACAAGCATATCATCTACATACAACAAAAGTATGAGATATGACGTACCAAGCTTCTTGAAGTAACAACAATGGTCCCCATGACATCTGCTGAACCCCGTAGCTGCCATAAAAGTATCAAACTTTTTATACCACTGCCTTGGAGCCTGTTTCAACCCGTACAGACTCTTCCCTAGCTTGCATACCTGATTCTCCTTTCCTTTCACAGCATAGCCCTCTGGCTGATACATATAAATATCCTCCTCCAAATCCCCATGAAGGAAAGCAGTTTTAACATCCAACTGCTCCAAATGCAAATTCTCAACAGCCACAATATTAAGAACACATCTGATAGTAGAAATCTTAACAACAGGAGAAAAGATTTCAGTGTAGTCAATACCTTGTTTCTGCTCGAAACCTTTTACTACTAACCTTGCCTTGTACCGTTTGCTCCCATCAGATTCTTCCTTAATTCTGTAAACCCACTTGTTGTGCAAAGCTCTCTTCCCTTTGGGCAATTCAACTAATTTCCAGGTCTCATTAGATGAGAGAGAATCCATCTCATCATCCATCGCATGCTCCCACTCCTTGTTGGACTCAGCCTGCAATGCTTCCTCAAAGCATTCTGGTTCACCACTATCAGTCAACAACAAATAATACAAGGATGGAGAATAACGCGCTGGGGTTTTTACCGTCCGTGTACTCCTTCTAAGAATAGGAGTCTGTGGATCTACCGGTGGAGTAGATTGTGTATTAGTATCCTGAGGCTCTAAGACATTCCTGTTAGGATTCCCTTCAAACTCTACACAGTCTGATTTTGTCTCAGCCTCCTTGGGTTGACTTAGTCTGTCTTTATACAAAACTGACTCATTAAATACCACATCAATACTCCTGCGTGTTTTTCGATTCTCAAAATCATACAACCTATACCCATAGCTATTAGTATCATAGCCTATGAACACGCACTTACGAGACTTAGCATCGAGTTTATCCCTATTATCCAATTCTACATGCATATAGGCAATGCAACCAAAAACTCGTAAATGAGATAAATTTACCTCTTTGCCTGTCCAAGCCTCCTCTGGCAATCCACAATTCAGCGGAACTGAAGGTCCCCTGTTGATCAAATACACAGCTGTATTTACTGCATCAGCCCAGAATTGCTTAGGTAACCCGGCATGCAACCTCATGCTCCTAGCACGCTCTAGGATTGTCCTGTTCATGCGCTCAGCAACTCCATTCTGCCTTGGCTTCTTTGGGACCGTTTTCAACCTTCGAATCCCACTTGCAGCACAGTAAGCCTCAAACTCACTGCTACAATACTCCCCACCGTTATCTGATTTTAGACACTTCAGTTTCAACCCTGTTTCATTCTCAACCAATGCTTTCCAATTCTTGAAAACATCAAACACATCAGATTTCTGCTTAAGAAAATAAATCCATAATTTCCTAGTAGCGTCATCAATGAGAGTAACAAAATAATTTGAGCCACCAACAGAAGGTACCTTTGATGGTCCCCACACGTCGGTGTGAACAAGCTCCAACCTCTCCGTCTTTAGAGTCCTTGCCACCTTTGTAAAGCTGACCTTCTTCTGTTTCCCGAGGACACAGTCCTCACAGAAGTCCAAATCCAGCGACTTACAACCCGGCAATTTCCCCTTTGACATCATTACTTTCATCCCCTTTTCGCTCATGTGACCCAACCTACGATGCCACGTAGTGCAATCAATCCCTGATGCCGTCACCGCGATGCTACTGTAGGTACCCGAAGATACATATAAGGTTCCTTCCTTTTTACCACGGGCTAGAACCAAAGCCCCCTTGCTCATCTTCCAAGCATCTGATGTAAACGATGTGACCACTCCACCCTCTGACAACTGACCCACTGAAATAAGATTCCGTGTTAGACTAGGCACGTGTCTAACATCCTTCAATTTCAGAACTGTCCCGTCTGTCTGAGTAATCTGCACATCTCCTTTCCCAACTATATTGCAGGCTTCATCATCACCAAGATACACTTTACCGAAGTTACCCTGCACATAGTTTCGTAGCACATCCATGCGTGGAGTAGCATGGAATGAAGCTCCAGAGTCTATAATCCAAGACTCACTGCGAGAATCCAGCGAGCAAATCAAGGCATCATTATCAGACTCTTCCGAGATATTAGCAGTATCTTTACCTCTTTGATTGTTCCCATTCTGCTCTTTTCTCGGTGCCTTGCAATCCCGCTTCCAGTGCCCCTTCTGACCACAATTCCAGCAGCCCTCATCTCCGCCACGAGATTTACTTCGACCTCTGTTTCTCGAAAACGATTTTTCCTTGCCCTTTTTATTACCTCCCTTTTTCGTAGACCTGCCCCTTTCCTCCGTATTGAGTGCTGAACCTGAAACAACATCCTCACCCGATGCTTTTCTCCGAGCCTCTTCTCCTAATATCAATGACACGACATCCTCCAGTTTTATCTTTACAGATCCGGAAGAATTGCTCACTGCCACGACAAGTCCATTCCAACTTTCTGGCAAACTTGATAAAAGTACAAGAGCTCTAATTTCATCATCAAAGACAATACTCACAGATTCTAACTGATTCGTGACCGTATTGAATTCATTGATATGTTCAGCAACAATAGAGTTTTCAGACATCTTTAAATTAAATAACTTCTTCATGAGATATACCTTATTCACCGCTGAAGGCTTTTCATACATCTTTTCTAGGGCTTTGAATAAACCTGATGTAGTCTTTTCTTTGGCGATGTTCGACGCAACTGACGGCGCGAGACACAGTCGCACAGTCCCTAGGGCTTTGCGATCCAGAACATCCCACTTTGCTTGCTCCATATCCGCTGGCTTTTCGCCATCGATAGGCAGATAAAGATCCTTCTGATACAGAATATCCTCCATCTGCATCTTCCAGAACGCGTAGTTCGAACCATTGAATTTCTCGATCTTGACTTTGTCTTCGGTCATTGTGCAAACCCTTGACCTCCTAACCCGGAGCTCTGATACCAGTTGTTGGAGATTTAACCGTTATTAAAACCCACAGAAACACACACACAATCCAAGAGCAAATCAAGAACAGAAAACAATAACAAGCAAGGAAGAACAAGACACACAATATTTACGTGGTTCGGCAATTTGCCTACATCCACGACGCTGCAGGGATTTCACTATTAGGAGAGACAAAAATACAAAGAAGGAGGCTATATAATATCTCACACCACTCTCATAACCCTAATCACCAAGACAAAGGGTTTTTATACATTCTGTGCACTAAGCCACGAAACAGACACGCGTCCGGACGCATGACTATACCGCGTCCGGACGCGACTTCCAGTGAGTTCAGTTTTGCTCCTTCAACGTTCTGCCACTTGCGTCCGGACGCGCGCTCTTCTGCCGTCCGGACGCGCCTTCCAGTACGCCTCAGAAACTTGACTCCACAAATGGCCCAACAGGAATGAGGGATTCGATTGTTATTGCCAGCCATCATAACAAGTAAATAAATATGGAACCTAATTTATACATTGGCTTCACTTCCAGGCTCTTCAAGTCGCTGTGCTGTTCAAATATGCTCTTTGATTCTCATTGGCAATGTGTAATTGTGTATGGATATATAAACATTTTCCCTTTCATATTGTTGTTGAGATTGTATATTGCTTCTGTAGGCTAGATCTTGGTCCCTTGAAGGATCGCTTAAACTGAAAAACTTGTTTGGATATGGGGATATCTGGGATGGTTCTTTGGCTTATGGCTGGGATCAAACATCAGAGGTTAGTGTTGGTGTGTCTTTACCCAGATTTAAAGGATTTGTTACTCCTTTGACGGCTCGAGTGTATCTGCTTTCTCAAGATTGGCTGAAGTTTTCTTCTTACAAAGAACAATCACTGGGACTGTCTCTGGGCACGATATTATCCAAGAACCATGATTTGGCATACAATCTATCTTGGCGTACCTTGGCAGATCCCTCACAAATGGCATCAAGGTCAGTAAGGAGGCAGCATGGACATGGCCTGCTCTCATCTTTGAAGTACACCTTTAAGATTGACATGAGAAATAATCCTCTAAGACCAACTCGAGGATATGCTTTTGTTTCTACTACTCAAATTGGTGGTCTTTTTCCTGATTATCAGAGCTTACGTTTTTTCCGCCAGGTTTAGTTCACTTCAGTGCCTGTTCTTTGGTTTTCTTCTGTACTACTTGAATTATGTTCTTCTAAGCTGTTTGTTTTGCTCCAGCTTTATTTTGGTTTCATCAACTTATTTTTTCTAAGGTTGAAACAGGAATGTGTTATGGCTTTGTTGTTTGTCATGAGAAATAATTCTGGATAGACTTCCTATTTACTGAACAAAGCTATTCTAAAAAACTTGCTTATATAAATTATGTTACTCTCTAACTATGGCCATGGTAAATATCTGCCATGGTTATCTATGCTCTGAACTATTGATTCTTAAGATCTATTACTTGGTGCTTTAATGTTCCTGTGGGAAAATCTATGATTTGTCTTTTATGCTTTGTCTGTAAGTCAAACGTTCTTTCTTTGTATACATATTGGTAAGTCAGTTGTATTTATCTTGTTTCTTGGTCTTCTTGATGATATTGATCTGTGTGAAACTATTTTTAGTCTTTGGGTCTCCTGGCTATTGATAGGAGTTGAACCTGAGGAACACCTGCCTCCTCCAAATAAAAAGAAAAACAAATAAAAATGAAAGGATCTTATTCAATGTTGCATGCTCTGCTAAGATGATGTTTAACGTCACTTTATGACATTTCTGCTCTCTTTCCATGTACCTGCTGTTCTTCTCTTTTTTGTTTTTTGGGCTATATTTACTCTTGATCAACTTAGTGAAGAAAGAACATATGCTCTGAATTCTGGCAACAGGAGGTGGATCTTCGTTATGCTCTCCCCTTGGGTTTTTATAATTCTGCACTGAATGTCGGGGTCTCTGGTGGTGTTCTTTTTCCATGGGGAAGTGGATTTTTGAACAGATCCTCATCCATACCTGAGAGATTTTTCTTGGGTGGTAATTCTTCTCCAGTCTGCACCTTGGGAGGACCAACATCAGTGTTGGGTTTTAAGACAAGGGGACTGGGCCCTACTGAGCCTCGAAGGGAAGTTAGATTAGACTCAAATAATGAAAATTCTGACAGTTCTGGAAGGGATTTTCTTGGAGGAGACCTTGCTGTTACTGCCTTTGCAGACCTTTCTTTTGACCTCCCATTGAGGGTATTCAGAGAAGCTGGCATTCATGGGCATGCTTTTGCATGTGCTGGGAACCTTACCAAGTTGACAGAGAATGCATTCCGAAATGTCTCTTTCCAGAAATTCCTGGATTCATTTCGAACTTCTGCTGGATTTGGGATCATTGTACCCACCAAACTATTCCGCATGGAGGTTAGTTCTCTATCCTAAGATCTTTATATCGAAGTCCGTTTCGATGAATGCTTTAGTTTGGATGGTAGGATTTGAAAGAAAAAATGGAATTGTTGACTGTGCACATAGTGCCGTTCAGGACATCTTCCCGCCTTTTTCTAGCCTTCCCTGGAATTTTCTGGTTGTAATACTGATGCTAATTACCTTAGGGCTTAGGCTATGCTTGGAAGTGACTTTATGGAAGGATTTATTCGGATAAAGTATTTAGCTGTCTGTCCTTTAAAAAAGGGAATTAGCTGGTTACAATGATTATGCTACAGCTTCAAATTCGGAAATGGTTAAGATCTGTGGGTCGGTTTTGACTGAAAATATGTAGCATCTGTCAAACTGAAACTTTTAAGAATTATTAGAATCTAGCAGAAATTTTACTTAGGTCAGTGATTAGAAAACAAAAGGACAAAGGTAAAAAAAAATGGAATGTTCAATTAGAAGCTAGTCTATCTTGATGTTACTTGCAAACAATTTGTGTTAGCAAAATTTATGGTAAGATTGTTTTGTGCAATATTCTGAAACATACTGTTTAGATGATTTACAGCTCACTTTTCTTGGAAAGGGTCAATATGTTGCAGGTAAAGTTCGTAGTTGGGTGAAATATGATTCTAATGTGAAGGAATATATGCCCCTTCTTGGCTACTGCATTCGACTAAGTTCCTTAAAAGGGATATTTTTCGTGATTTTCATGTGTCACCCCACCCCACCCCACCCCATAAATAAAAAAAATGGGACACAACTCTTTGAACCTCTCTGATGGCTTGTTTTCAATATCAGGTTAATTATTGCTACATACTGAAACAACATGAGCATGATCGTGGGAAGACTGGGGTGCAGTTTAGCTTTTCTTCACCATTATAAATCTGGAACTTATTTTATTTTCATGTGATGTCCAGCAACATCAAGTTGATAGTGAAATCCTTTCACACTAGGTACATTTGAGATTTTTTTGGCTTACCCTGTCTGAGCATCTCAATTTAGACGGCTAAGGTTTTTGTAATTTCAAAATCTGGACAGATTTTTGATGCACCAATACGGTGAATAAGATGTTAGCAAAGTTATCAGCGCAGTTATGATCACCCTTTGAGACAGATTGTTTGAAGAAACATTGTAATTCTCTTAACGTCCAAAGAGTTTCAAAGGATTTGTCTCTATCTCATTCCTTGATTTAAGCTTGTGTACATTTCTTGAAGTTTTGTTGGTGCTACATATCAATTTTGGTTCGAAAATTGGGTTTTTAGCTAAATGTGGGAACAGACCCTCGGATGCAGCGAAAGGGTGGGAGCTGTTCTCCAGGACTTTTCCTGTATCTGGCTCAGGTCAAATATCCATAATAGGAAGAAAATGGTCGTAAGCCATTTTTCTTTCTCAGAATTGTGAGTTTCCTGTTGTGTTTAGGATGAAAATTGATTGGTCTGCCCTAAACCAGTTCGTATATATGAGATATGTTGATGATATATTTTAGTGGTAATGGATATGAAAAGTGAAAGCTGGTGGAGTGAGCTTTGGTGTTGACAAAGGGCTCTGTTTCAGCCATTTACAAAGCTATTTCTTGTTGGTAATTTCAAAACAGAAGGGCTCATTCGGCTGGGTTCTCTGGATTTGGGATGTACTACATATGACATACTAGAATTCATACACTGCCCACGCGTTGGATGAGGCCTTGAAGCTTATGAAACGTGCTTGGGTAATTATTTATTTATTTTTGTTATTAGGTGTCTAAACTTGTGCCGACTCTTTCTTGAGCTCAGCGGTTGGCTACCGTGGCTTGAATTGGGTTACAACATATACTTAAAAGAACAAAATAGCTAGTCCTTGGGGGGTGTAAGAAGGAATTGAACTTAAAATTTTTGGGTTATCAAAAGTCAGATTTTACTACTGAACCACCACTAAGAGATACGAGCTTGGGCAATTAATTCCTCAATTGTTTGGACTAAATTTTATCATCTAAAATTTGCTACAAATTTAGAGGGTCCAAACTCACTAAAGAAAGCTTTGTCTCCATATGCATTAAGCTATATATTGTTGTACTAGGCAAAGCTTGTCAACTAGTCCAATAACTCAACCGATTGTGCCATCCTGTATCATTCAAATTTTTGGTCAACCGACCAGCAACCTCTTCCTCACCTCAGCCTATCATGGTACATGCTTGCACTCGAACTATAAAAAAGTTTCAAGGACGAAGGAGATGATAGATCAAAAATATTGGATACAAATGGATAAATAAAACTAAATCAGACTATTCCAAATTCTATTGTTGTGTAAATAAACAATAATATTATTTGTTTTTAATTTGAGACATGTCACTAAATTAAAGGCTAATTAGACAAAGTTGCCCTTGTCAGTTGCATGTCACCCCTCAAGTTTTACTAGTTTTAATTAACTCCCTTCAAATTGTGAATAAACTTTTTTTTTTTTTTTGGGAGGGGGAGGAGGAGGGGGGAAGGGAACTTGAACCCTTGACCTCAAGAAGACAAAGCCTTCACAAGACAAGGAGTACCATTGGATCAAAGACCCATTTGTGAATAAACTACAAACTTAATAGAATTTATTTGTTATTACGATAGATCTAGCACCTGTGTTATGAAATAATTAATTTTTAAAAAAAATATAAAATCAAATTATCAATTTTACCTTTTATGAAAATTTTATCCAACTGTGCAATTATTGACTAACAAAGAAAATTCATTGGGCAAAATAAAGCCCATAAATTTCTACCGGCCTCCTCTCTCTCTCTCCACTGGCTCCATCCCCCACCATAGGTCCATAGCTTCAACACCCCACCCCACCCCACCCCACAATTGCTAATTTGCTACAACTCGCCCACCCACCGCTGCTCAACTCCCCCTTCCCAACCATCCCATGCCAATGCGTTTTGCACTTCATTCACAAGTAGAGGGGGGATTTAATTATTGAAGGAGATAGTGTGCAACTGACTTTAAGTTGAGGGGTCTTTGTGTAATTAGCCCTTAAATTGGTAAATAAACTTAATTTCGAGACTCGCCATTAATCAATCAAAGGACCACAAGCTTATAAGTTTTTATTTGTTTTTTTTGCAGTCAATTCGTCTTTTATTTTGGAGGAATTTCTCATGCTGAAAATATATTCGAATTTCTGTAACAAATCATAGCCCATGATACGTTGTGTTTTATCGAATTTTCTGGTAGATTACTGTTCAATCAGGTGGCAATTCTTTGACTGGGAAAGGGTGTAGGATTCGTTCTAGAGTTAGGGTTGATGTTAATTTACAGGCTTAAATCTTGTATCATGATTTTTTGTAGTTGTAGAAGATGAACCAGGCACCTGTATCTTCGATTATTTGAATCGTGGTTCACAAATGGATTCCGTGGTCACATTCAGATTATCAGCTCCCTTTGGTAATGCTTGCTTGAACAAAAGTTGAACCTCTTTCACTGTTGGATAGTTATTGTAATATAAAGTTGCACTGAGTGTGTAGACAACCAATTTTGACCCAAGTAGATGGCGTCCCCAAGCCCGTAGACAGTTCACTATGGCGGTCATCTCCTTTTCTTGTGCTGTGTATTTTTGCTTTGAGCGGGTGGTTTTATTTTTATTTTTGAACGGGTACATACTCTGTTCGCATTCAAAAGGTTACAATCATGGAGCAAAATAGCCTTTTAACTAAATAGGAGGGCAGCTGAATCAATTTAATGGAAGGGAATTGGTCATTGTTTTTGTTGCAACCCAATGAGTTGCCTTCAAATTCAGAACCCTAGAAGCATTTCTGATATCTTGTGGGAGTGGGTTAAAGAACCTCATTCCTACTGTGGAGTGTTTTATCTGTGCTGGATGTGATGATTGAAACACAAGCGGTTCTGTAAAGTATTTCATTCCTTTTGAGAGCCTTTGAAATTATCTAGGATCAGCTTTCCATGGTAGCAAGCATGGTACCTGAGGTAGATTCGACTGTTTGTAATTCTTTAATGTTCTAGTATTTGATGTGGACCTTGAACAATGCTTCCTTTTGACTCTAATCTGCTGATTTCTTTTTTTTTTTTCCGGGTAAATGAATCTGCTGATTTCTTTACAACTTGCTATTCTTCTTAATCTTTTTATTCTATCATTCTTCGTCTGATTACTTCTTGTCTTTTGGAAAATACCATTCTCCAAAGCTGGCTTCAGATTCTAACCAACTAGGACAATATACATAACATTAGCAACCAGGGAGTTGCGTCTGTGACACAGATTAGTATAAAGATCCAAATACAGAGCTAATTAGGTGAGGTTATATCTATGTCTATATATTTTCATGGGTAATTGGTCCAATACTGTCAATTAGAAAGGAGATGCTTTCAGCTGCCATGTTGCCATGTCATTTGGGCTCCAAATTTGGTCCCAAAATTTGGTCAGTGTAGCATTATTCGATTAAAAATTCCATGTCTCCTGTTAGATGATGAAGGGCATTAAGGTCTGATTACTGTAACAAAAGAAGACCAATTTCATGCATGTAATTTCCACAAATTTACACTTCCGCTTTGTTATACAGTGGGATTGCAAGACTGAGAACAGCATTGATTGAGTACTCTAAGCAGAGCATCTGCTTTTCTTTGAGCTTTGGAAGACCCGTCAGCAACCAATCTTTGGAGAGATGGAATGCTTTGTGGATTTATTAATAGTCTTCTTGCAACCTCCTCGCCGCCATCTTTGCAGAGCCCCAACAACAGAGTTATTGAATTATGCTTCTCCCTGGGAGATCCAAATCTCAAAAGATCAATAAGAAGAGGAAGCAAGGCTCTACTCTTGCGTATTTCCTCGAATCCTTCAGTGCACAGTGAAAGCAAGGAGAGCACCATTAAGGCATCATCAGTGATACCCGCATTGTTATCCATCAGCAGATCAATGAGTACAGGAACTGCCCCAGCAAGCACAACAATTGCCTTGTTGGCATTGTAAACCGCAAGGTTGAGAAGTGCTGTCGCAGCATCCTTTTTCCCCCCTGTAGTTCCTTTTTCTAGGAGCGTAACCAAGGCCGGAATGGCTCTGGGACGGGCACCTATGATCACCTTGTAATCATCCATCATAGTCAAGCTGAAGATTGCTGCTGCTGCATTTTCTCGTGCTTCCATTGTTTTTCCTGATTGTACAACATCTATTATGCCGTCAATGGAACCTGCAGCCATTATTAATTTCTTGTTGTTGTCTAGTATAGAGAGGTTGAGTAAGGCAGTGACTGCATTTTCCTGAATTTTCGGGTCATGGGAACCTAGCAGAGTGACCAGAAATGGAATAGCTCCTGCCTCAGCAATTATCCTGCGATTATCCATGCCAGTTTTTGCTAATAACCGAAGCTCATATGCTGCCTGCCTCTGTGTATGTGGTGATCCTGTTGCTAATTTCCCTACAAAATATTCTGCTGTCATTTTAACAGCATCCACTGCAGCTTTTGTGGCAGAAATGTGATCCAAATCATTCTGACATGGTTTTCTCTCGCTACTGCTCCTCCTCAATGCTGGAGAAGATGATGTAGATTCCATTATTGGTACATTGTTCTCCTGGCACCATTGATGAATAAGACACTTCAGTGCATAGTTGGGTATAAGGGCCATGTGTATTAGCCTCTGCCCGCTTTTGGGGCATGTGCGATGCCCTGAGTTAATCCACTGGGCAATTGAATTTCGATCATAAGTGTGCCCCGATGCTACTATCACAGGGTCCCTCATTAAGTCGAGTGAAATTGAGCAACGGAATTCATCAGGAATGTTGAAAATCATTGACTGAGAAGATGAGGTGCGATCATGATGCCTTACTGAAGCACTACGCTGCTTCAGGTACTGGGTTTTTGCAGTTTCTTCTTCCCTGAAAATCAGAGATTTGGATAACGAAATCAGGGATATGAGATTGTTGATATTGCAAACCACGATAGGCCCACCTGTGCTTGCCTGCCTTTCAGCTTCTGCCTCTAGTTTTGAGATCTCTTCATCATAATCAAATGGGCTATTTAAACCAATGCTGCTTAAAATCTCTCTCACTTTCCGAAAGTCAATGAATTTGTTGTTCTTCTCATTATTAGTAGCCATCACTTGGAGCAGCTCCTCCCTTGTTTGAAGTTCTCCGGGGTCAACAGATAAATCAACCCTTTTTGCCTGCTTGTGAAGAAATTCAACTTGCTCTCTAGTGTCTGCTGTTACATGAAACAATCTCAGAGGTAAAATATCAAGTGCTCTCCCCATATCTTTTACTGTTGAATGGAACTGATTTGAAACAAGCTCTGTCTGCACAAGGTTCCACAGAGAACTTCCTTCCTTGCACCTTTGTATCAAATGCTTCACTCTTCGGATCACTGAAAATAGCTCAGTGAGACATAAGATTGATGATGGTGGAAGTGGGTGATTTGTATCTTGAATCTCTTCAAACAATGAAGTAATTAGTTTGACTCTTCTTATCATCATCGAAACATTTTTGAACTGCACAAATGGAAGCTTTTCCATGGATGTGACTTCTTTTGAGACGTAGATCAATGATTCTAGCAAAGAACCTGTTGGAAGAAAGCCTGGGGAGACCATGAGAGGAGGTAGAGTTCCACCCATGGTTTTGCACTGTGCTGAGTATGTTTTTGTTTTCATGATCAAGGGTTTGTTGGGGTTTAAATCACTTGGAAAAACATCTTCAGTTTGAGAAAATAATAGAATAATACACTGAAAAAATTGACTCTTTCTGTTTGTATTCTTGACATAGGTGACAATAAGATGGCTGGTAGGAGAGGAAAAAGGAGTCTAGGTTTGCTGCCACTTGGAGGACATACAAGGCCTTGCAGGTTATATTCCTGGCCAATTTTTTATGCAATTCAATATATATATATATCCTCAGTGAGCTATTTCAAAGCTTGCATTGGTGGTAGTACTTTTAAGACTAGGTGTTCTTATCTTAAACATGAAATTTTAAACACCCTCATTGGACCCTTGTGACATGTTCAATAGTGCAGGATCTCGACAAGTTTTGTTGTATTATCATCATCTGATTTTGATCCATCTGATCTGAAAACTTATTGTAGGCTTGATATGGAGTAAATGAAGTAACAAAGCAAAAGAATTAGCTGGGTAAATAAACTAGGCTACAACATTCATCTTTATCATGCTGAAATTTCTTTATTTTCTTCCTTCTGCATAATTCTATCTAGATTCCAATAAATTTTAGTAGTAGAAGGTGCAAGTGGAGTAGAAGTTCCACTACTCTTGTCTGATAATTTTCTGGATCGCGATATGTTTTTTACAGTACGACAACACTGAGCCATCCGCTTGTTTTCCTTGTCGTGAAATATTGAAAAAAAACATTTTTCGCCTATCATGCCTCATTTGTAAATTTGACTTCTTCATGTTATTTTCAAATGTCTGATAATAAATCCATACACCAAGGCCACTGGAAAAAACAGGGGAATCTGAATAGATCATTTGTACATTAGACTGCAGTGGTGATGCTCTTGAGCATCATTAACACATTTTTTTTTTTAGTTTTTCTTGTATTGGAACCTCATTTGACTTGGGTATATGCAGATTTGGAAGTTTTTGGTTGGACTGTTGGCGCCGAATGGACCTGTTTTTGAGATCCGGTTGATCAGAAGATAAGACAAAAAAAAGAAGACGACAAATATGTTTGCGGATAAGACAAGTATGTTCTTGGTCAGACAAGAGTTGTTAGAGACAGTTAGGTGTGGTGGATCAGACAGATGAGTAGACATTTCTGTCGCGTGTGAGAAAATAGTCCTCTAAGAGCATCTTCAATCACACTCAACAAAATAGTTACTCAAAATATATTTAAATATTCAATTCACTACTTTAGCTAGTAACTTTTTAAAATTCACTCCAACCACGCTCTCTATTTTAGTTAATTATTTCAACTAACTTTCAATAATATAATTCAAAAATGCCACGTGACATAACACGTAAGCGTTATAATGATGACGTGTCGTGTCACGTCATCAAATTTTAAAATTTAAATTTTACAACGGTCTAAAAAATGGTAAGTTGATCACCACATGCAATGGTAAGTTGATTTATAAGCAAAATGAATGACCAAATGTCTAAAAAATCACCACATGCAATGGTAAGTTGATCACACCACCACTCAATTCAGTAACACCTCATCACACCACCACTCCACAACCCAGTTATCAAACCAACCAAAAGAATGACCTTTTTAACCCAATTGAAGCTAAAGCCATAACATTCAGAACAATTAAGCAGTACCCACATGACAATGAACATGAAAGCACACAAAAATCAGCTCAAATTGCATGAAATTTGAATACCCACAAAAAATCTACCAACAAACAAGTATCTAAATTACAGCTTAATCATATAAGATCTTAACCGCAACAAGATCAACAAACTACCTCTCCGAAGAAATTACAAAAATTCAGAGGTGGAAGCACAATGCTCCCAATTTGCTCGGATCTCTTTCTTTCTGCTACAGCAACAAGATCAACAACTACCTCTCCGAAGAATTACAGCTCCCAAACAAAATGTCTTTAACCATCGAATTACACATCACAACAACAACAACACATCTCAATCCTCAACCCTCAAACCACTATCAGTAAAAAAAGCTACGACATCCAATTTCAGTCCAAATCTATATATCATTCAAACCCATTAACCCCACTTGTTTTGTCTCATCGCAAAATGTGTGTTTTACCTTCTTTTTCTTCAAGGGTTTCATTTACAGTCAAGAGTTCTCTGATTAATCCAGATGGTGGGTCTTTTGGTGGATCTTGTGGTGCCAGAGAGTGAAAGGGCTGCAAAGATTTCAGAGGCTGAGGCAATGCCAAACGTTAAGCTGACCAAGATTGATCTTGAGTGGGTTCATATGATTAGTGAAGGTTGGGCCAGTCCTTTGAAGGGGTTCATGAGAGAGGATGAGTATTTGCAGAGGCTAGTGCGAGAGATAAATGGGGGGTAAAAGAGGAGCAAACCACGAAAGAGAGATACCTAAGGGTCGGGATTTGTGGTGGCTACGAAATCGCTGAAATCCACGAAATCGCTGGATTTGAGGTTGTTGTGGTGGCAGGATCGGAACTCTGTGGTGGCTACTGTCGGTGGCGGGTGGCTGAGAGAGAGGAAGGACGATAGAGTCGATGGCGAGAGAGAGGAAGGAAGACAGAGTCGATGGCGAGAGAGAGGATCTGATGAGAGAGATAGTGGCTAGCCACAATTGATGAGTGAGAAGGGAGAGAGGCAGTTTGGCGAGTGAAATAGAGAACCGATTGGAGCCAGATTGTTTGGATTGGCTCAGCAAAATAGCTAAAAAGTGCTATTTGTTGAGCCCGTTGGAGATGCTTTAAGCCTCCGAAGAAAGAGGTTAGAGGACAACTTTGGATAATGGTTGCAGTTGGAGTTAATTTTTTTTAGGTGTGAAATAAAAATTTGAAAAGTGAAATAATAAAGTGAGAGTTAAAAAAAAAAATTGAAAGTGTTTTTAAAAAAGACGATTTTTTCTTGGAAGCTCTGGTATAAACTCTATTTTTTAGTTTTTATTTAATGCTGATAAAAGTTGTTTTTGCTCAAAAAATTGATAAAAAAGTCACTCAATAAATTTGGGTCCAAACGGACTAAGTTTATTTTCCTCTGAAACAATTTTTTTTTTTTATTTTTGAGATTTTTAGCTTTGTCTAAACAGGCTCAATATACAAATGTCAAAGAAAGGATTAGGTTTGTGTGTACAAATAATCTGATTTTGGCATGATAAAGTCGTTTAACTAATATTATATGAAGAAAATATTTGATTTTTTTAATTTTTTTTCTTTTTTTTATAATGCGTTTGGTTTAATAAAAATTTAGGTGGATGGAAAGTTGAGGAAGGAAAATGGGATGGAAGAAAAAAGGCTTTCCATTATTTGGTTGCAAAGAAAAATACGAAGGAAAATAAATTAGAGGAAAAGTGTTTCTCTCTTGCACATAATTTTTTCCATCCCAAAATAGGGAGGAAAGTGAGAGGAAAATTGAAGACAAGTTATTTTTTGGACAAATTGATTTTTTTGCCCTTGAATATATTTTTAAACATTATGTCATAATTTCAATTCAAAAATTGCACATTTATCAAGAAACACTTCTAAGTATCTAATCACATATATTTTTCATATTTATGTTTTTTGGCTATTATTTTTTTATATAGGTATTTATATTTTTATAACTAATTAAAGCAACATTGAACATTTTCAAATCTTGAAAAAATTATTTTTATATGTAAAGGTATAATGATAAATTAATTATTTGTATCTTTTAATTTTTTCCACTTTTCTTTTAATACCAAATAATAGAAAATTGATTTTAATTATTTTGAGTTGGTTACATAAATTTTGTTTCTCCATCGTGCTCTAAGAAATTAAATTAGAAAAAGTACTTATTCGTGTTTGCTGCACTAGGTAACATATTTTTAGCCTATCCTTTTAGCCTTTCACACTATCTATCATGTCTCAAGTTACTCGTGAACACACCCTCTTATTCAGGAGCGGAGCCAAGATTTCATTATAAGGGGAACAAATATTTGCTTTAACTCGTAATTTTTATTACTGAATTATCGTTAATGTCAAATTTTTAAATTTATAGAATCTATTAAAATTAATTTCACCTGATACATTGTAATGTGTCCATTTTCAATAAAATCAATAAATTTCGTCAAATTATATATTTTTACTCTTAAATAGCGACACCGATTTGTGCAAAATATAGACTTATTAGTCGATTACATTGCACTATCCAAAATAGATTATAGTTTATTAATTTGTGCAAAACCAAAATTTAACGATTTGTCCAAAATATCAATAATTGAGAATAAAGTAAAATTAAGATTATAATGTGGTATAAAGTATAATTTAGAGGTATCATATGTAATTTAAAAACTTGAGCGGGGGTCGTGGGCCCATGGCCACCAATAATTTCCATCCACTTACTTTTCACAGATAGGGAAAAAAATTGGCCCATGCAGGTCTCGAACCTGCGACCTTCGCGTTATTAGCACGACGCTCTAACCAGCTGAGCTAATAGGCCAACTTGCTCTTTTGGATCACCATTTTATTAATATTGTCAATCTTAGTATGTTTTTTTATTCATATAGACTGTGGGGAGCAGAATAAACATGAAGGGTCAAGGTGTTTGGACCTAGTAATGTTAGGAAAATCCTCAACGATGTGCCAGAGGAACAGCTCGCAGTGAATTCGATGGTCTATGGAGCTGAGGTGAGGCCTAGATACCCGGTGCATTGGTGCGCCATTGCTTCGCTACAAACGAAGATTATTGAGCTCCAACATGATCTGCTCGTTGCTAGAGCTCGTCATGCTCACTATGCTGTCAAGCCTGCTACATTCATGGACAATCACCTCAGTACAGCTCCTTTTTCTGATCTGCCGGTTCGGATCGATTCATTTACCAGAATTCTTTGGGATGGGACAAAGTGGGTCCTATCCTTCTCCCTTGTTTCTAATAATCTGGGGGAGAATTAGGGCATCTACAAATGTTCTGCATCAAAAGCATAATAAACAATCTAATGGAATGTAAAATTAAATACAAAATTAGAAATATAAAACTACTGCCGGCAACAGGAATGCATTTAGTCAATGCATTAAGCCTTTAAACTCCGAAGTTATCCTTAGTGGCCGAGTATTGTCTCGTAAAAGTCTTCTTTCTACAAACTTCGCTTTGTCTATCCGAAATTCAACTCATTATTTCTCAATTATCATCAGTCTAGAGATACCACATCTACTTAAACTAATTAACACACGGTTGTTCTAAAGACTTTCAATGCTATAGAATAATATTCCCAATCATAACACAAGGATTTTCTCTAAAGCACCAAAATCCAGTGAATCATTATAGTGCAAAATGGGGATACTTCTCGTTCAATTGACGATTTTCAGATAAAGAAATAGTGGCAACAGAAGGTCAAAACATAGGATGAAGCTAAGTATGAGAAAAAAAGAGAGATAATGATCAATAAGACTTACTGGCCTTTTGTTTTAGAGGAAACAGTCTGTTTTATTCATAAATAGAATACATGTTAAGGTGGAGATGGAGAAGTCGTCCAACCCAAGAATAAAGAAAAAAAAAAGTAAAAAAAAAAAAAAATCATAGGTCTTAGCTACATATGAGAAACATCATGAACTCATTGACCAAAGGTGGAAAGGGGGCAAGAAATTACAATTAGAAAATGTAATAGCAATAGAAATCTGTTGTGGAATACCTAATAATATACAAATGAAAATAAAAAACATGCACTTAAACACATTACAATTCGCGTTTTCTTGGAATATTGAATCTGCAGCTCACTTTACACCAAGGATGTGTTCAGTCAAAGATCTTATGTGCTTCATATACGACCCTTTGCTTGTCGAGGAGAGTGTTCATGCCATCTCAGCTTAACTTCTTCCCTGTGTGAAGACAACAAAAAGGTCATAAGAGTTGATGTTAAGAAGCATAAGCATCATATGACTACAAGCATGGAAATTCAACAGCATATGTACACAACTAAAATAAGCAGCAGGGAAAAAAAAAGAAGAATAAAGAAAGTAGATTGTAGAGAGAGAGAGAGAGAGAGAGAAAGCATCAGAGCAATGTTTACTAATTTACGAGAATTTTACAGTTACAATTTGTATAGCATTCCGGACAAATGGGCACAACTGGAAGACTTCCAGAATTCTTTAAACAGAAACATCCGCAAACTGAAGAACAGAGTTTTATGACAAGGTTCAAAAAACATTTGAAAACAGAACAAAATATCTACCAACTGAAAGTGCGAGTGCAAAGCCAGAGAGAGAGAGAGAGAGAGAGAACTTCTGGTACAGGAAGAGCATATCTTTGGTTACTTCATGAACATGCTGCTCTTAGGCAATTCCTATTAACTTTAGAGTATTTTGGCACCTTGGGTCAGAAAGCCCAAGCTTAAACCATGACATTGACCAACTTGGCCAGAGCCCAGCCCTCCTGCACTTGATTGGGAGGCTCAACGCAGGGTCCACTTATTAAAGCAGTTCGGTTTGGTAAAGCTGCTCTTACTGGAATACAAAAATGATGTTTTTTTTTTCTAATTTTCAAGCAAATTTATTTACAAGAATTTTATAGGCAGTTACAATTTGTGGAGTATTCCAGACAAATGAACACAAGTGGTAACAAGAGGAAATCTTCCAAAACTCTTTAAACAGAAACATCTCCAAAACTGAAGAACAAAGTTTTATAACAAGGTTCAGAAAACATTTGAAACATAGCAAAAGATCTACCAACTTGAAATGTGAGTTCAAAGAGAGAGACAGAGAGATTATGAGTGCAACTGAAAAAGTGGATCGGGAAATTCTCCAGTTACTTCAGGAACATGCTGATTGTAGGCAATTCCTATTAACTTTGGGCACCTTGGATCAGAAAGTCAACACCTAAACCATGACATTTTGACCAAAAATAAACCCATGACATTGACCAACTTGGCCAGAGCCCAACCCAACCCCTCCCTCGATTGGGAGGCTCAAGGCAGGGTCTGCTTGGTACAGCGGTTCTAACTGGCATAAGAAAAAGATGTTTTTTAACTCTGCATAATCTACAAGCAAACATACTTTGATCTAAACTGAGCTCCAACTTTCTGAAGATATGGAAAATGGTCCAGAACCAACCATGAACAGATCTACAAAACCATATACAGGATTATAGCAGAGCAACTAGAATAATATGAAGAGGTTCCCCCATTCTAGGAACATTTCCAAGAACTGCAATTCTTTCACAATGCAGTAAGACTGACAAACAGAAACCCCTGCCGCAGGTTCCCACTGATTTCCCTATATTTTTTTCAGTATTCTATTTCCCATGACAAATTTTGCAAAGTCCAAAAAGCAACAATCATAATCCACATATTTACCTTATCATGGATCATCAAAACAGGAAGAAGCACAATAGCTCACCACAAATTCATTAACAACCCACATACTGGAAATGGCATCGAATTAGCAGCAAGTTATAGACAAAAAATTCGAACCTATCACTCAACATCATGCAGCAATTGAATTGGCAGCAAGTTATAGACAAACAAATCGAACCTATCACTCAACATCACTCTAGCAATGACAAAAATGGCTAAAAAGTTTCACATGACAACACATTTCCAAAATTTCCAAACAACTATCATTAGTTCATCCACCTTATTAAGTGTCCAATCTAATTATCATCTCGATTTACCATGATATGTCAAGGGCGAGCCTTGATGCAATAGTAAGGTTGCTCCATTGGAGGTCATGGGTTTAAATTGCGAAAACAGATCAGCTTGCAAGTAAGACAACCTCCATCTAACCCTCCTCAGACGCCCTTTTATTTAACATAATATGCCAGCAAATTCAAAACTTGCAACCACTTCATTCTTATAGTCAATTCCCACAAAAAATAAGGCAATAAAATTTTTGAGTCTTGATAATTCTACCTGAACCGGGCGTTTGCTTTGCTGACCGTTTCATTTTCTCGAGCTCGAGTTGAGCTTCCATGAACATATTCATCCTTTGACACTCAAGCTCCTTAGTGAACTCCATCCTCTGCTTCTCCAATTCCATCATCTGTTGCTGCTTCAAACTCTCGATTCTCTCATATATCTCCCCGAACCTCAAAATCGCCCTCGCCAATTCCTTATACGCCGATTCCTCCGATAAATCCACACTGTCCATTCTATTATGCTTCCTCACACCGAACACTCCATCATCATCGGCTTCGTCCTGTCTTCCACCATTACCAAGAGAACTCTCATTAGAACCACTCGAATTCAACCTCGACGAACCAAGGGAAAAATTAACGGCGTTAAAATTAGGGTTAGGGTTTTGTTTCTGTTTCGATTTTATGAGAGTAACGGTGGTGGCGGATTTCTTGCTCGACGGTGTACCGGAGTTTGGTCCGATAAGGTAACCGAGACGCGAATAGAACGGCCATTTCGACGGCGAGGGTTTGGATTTCTCGGTTTTGTACTTCTTCTTCAAGGTGTCGATGCGGTTTTTGCACTGGATATCGGTGCGAGGGGGCTTGACGCCGTTCTGACGGCCGTTAACAGCGTCGGCGACTTCTTTCCAGTCTTTCTGACGGAGGTTACCCCGGTTGAGTCTGAGATAACGGTTGCCCCAGGCTTCGATCAGCGTTTCGGTGGCGCCTTCGCTCCAGCAGTCTTCTCGGCCGCCAGCGTGGGGGCGGGAGGTGTTGTGCGCACCCTGGTGTTCCATGAAAGATTCCGATAATTGTGGCGGTTTTGGGGGATGTGAAGGGTGGTTGGGTTAAGGTACGCCGGAGGTGAATTGGGGGAGTAGGAAGAAGTGATGTGATGGGGAAGGAAGCATCGGAATCTGAGGAGAGAGACAGATTGGGTAATGGGAGTGGGAGGAAAAGGAAGGGAAGGTGGCCGTGCATTGTGACCGGAGGGTTAACGTCAGCTCCTTATTGGAGATTGGACGGAGTGACTTACGACTCTGGGATTGCTAGTCTACGATTTTTCCCCTTTCTTTCTCCTTTCTTTTACTTTTTCTCTTGTATTGCTGATAGAAAGTAAATAGCCGCAATCGATTTGTTTACTCGTAACTCCGTTAATTTCACGTGACTTGGCCTTAAGAAAATTATTAAATTTTAGGACTATTTTTATTTTGTATTTTAAAATATTCTTTTATTCTTAATATACCTTCGATCATTAAAAATCTTAATTTACACTCTCAATTATTTGAATTGATAATAATGTGGATCTGACTTAACATGTCGTTCAATTTTTAATCATAAGTTGAAACACGTGAGATACAAGTGGTTCGGGCATGAGGACAAGATATGTTTATTATTGCAGATATTCGTCTGCGACCAATTTGTAATTGTTTTGTGTATTAAAAATAAAGTTTTATTAATCAAATAGGGGTAACCCCTATCATGTGAAATTTACGTGAAGCGTCAACAGTATGTGAATTTACGTATAAACTCATGCTCGAAGCACTTGCAGTTTATGTGCTTCAATTTATGACGAAAAATTGGAAGGGGAGTTTGAGTAAGATCCACGTTGTTACCAATTTATAAAATAGAGTGTGTAAATTAAGATTTTTAATATTTAAGGGTATAAATTAAGAGTCCAAATATCTTTTAAGTTATAAAACAAGATTAACACTACATTTTAAATTCAAGATATCTAAGTTTACAGATTATTTTTATCTCTATTGAATTACGTCCTAGGGCTAACCAAAATCGTTTTCAAATGTAGTGGATAATATACTTTGCCGTTTGATGTTAGAGGCGAAATTTTTTGACACTACACATAAATAAATATGATTTAAAATTAATACAAAATTAACAAGTTAATATTAAAAGTATAAATGACACGACTTGTTAATATGAATTTTAAACTTAAATTTTAATATTAAAAATTTTATTTATAGATTATATTAATTAATATGATCAAAAAATAAACTGGCGGTGTCTGTGTTATTTATCGATGGACTGTCCCTTGAATTATGGCAAAAGAAAATAATCTCCCTCAATTTTAAAATATTATATTACTTCCCCAACCTCGTAAGCAAAGTTCAAAATTAATGAATAGTTTCGGTCAAATCTAATAGCGGGTGTATTTCACATGTCATTATAAAAGTTTATATCGATTTTAGTGACCGGAAATGATTTTTCCACTTTCACCTATGCGTCATTCTCCCATCTGAACATTCACATTACTTCTTAAAAAGAAAGGTATACTTTTCTGAGGAAAAAAAGTGACTGGTTGGGTTAAATTTTAAAGAAAAAAATGCTACACAACAACTCAAAATGTATGTTACCTTTTGAATGAGTCTCACTGAAAAAGTTGATGAAATCCACTAATCTAAGAGATGATATTCATTTGAGTTATAACTTTTTTAAATTTCATTTAAATTGTGTAGCATTACTCATTTTAGAGAGGGGTGGTTGAAAGCCAAGAGGTTCATCAAAGAAGGCTTGGAATTCAAAGGTTGTTCAAGTGGTAATAGAGACGACTTGTGAACTCAGACGTCTTGAGTTTAAACATTGACAATCTCTTGGGACCAGACCATGAGAGATTTATCCCTCATGAATATCCACCATAATCCTAGCGTGGATGATCTTTCTTCGACCGAATTAGAGAAAGAATTAGTCTAGATACTCATAAGTTGGTTCAGACATTCCTGACCGTTGAATCAAAAAAATAAAAATAAAATAAAGCTAGGAAATGATGTAGAGAGATAGAGGCGTTGGTGGTAGGTTGACGTTTTAATGAGAAATATAAGAAAAGGGCGAGTTGAAATTCGATTTGGTTGATGATATAGTTGCCTTGTGATTTTATTTCAGAATTATAGTACAAGAAGCACTTAGTAATTACTTACCAAAAAAAAAAGAGATATTTCAGTCACATTCCTTCTAGTTTATCATATATTTAAAGACACCCCCTCTATTATTCAAAATATCATTAACACCACTTCTAGTTTATATTTAAACATCACTAACACTCCCTGCCGTGAAACCATAATTTCTAACAAAACACAAATCATCTATATAAACCCCAAACAATCTTTCTACATAAAATTTGATTAAAATTTGAGCCGATTAAAATTTATTTTTATACATATTAAAATTTAAGCCAATTAAAATTTGATTTGAGCTGATTAAATTTTATTTTTTTAATGTACTAAAATTCGAGCCTATTAAAATTCCTATTTTTTACGTATTAAAATTCGAGCCGATTTGAGTTCTATCTGAGCTGTTAGCGCCGATTAAAATAAATATTTTTTCTTAAAAATATTCTTGTCAATTAAAATTCGATTCAAGTTGATTAAAATTCATTTTTTTACGTATTAAAATTTATATTTTTTTATGTATCAAAATTCAGACCGATTAAAATTTAATGTGAGTTGATTAAAATTTGATTCGAGCAGATTAAAAATGAATTTTAATTGGCTCGAATAGAATTTTAATCGACTCAAATTTTAATACGTAATAAATTTTAATTAATTCGAATCGAATTTTAATCAGCCCGAATTTTAATACATAAAAAAATTTAAAAAATATAGGGGATCTCATTGAAGATATGTCTATCTAGAGAGAGTATGAATGAAGTTTTTCCTAAAATATATATTGGGCAATTTAGTCAAATTGCATTTTAGTTAACACTTTTAATTTGATAAATTGAGTTAGTGAAGATTCAAAAAAATAAAAATGATGTCTTTGAAAATATGATAAATTAGAAAAAAAACAAATGTAGTAATTGGAAGTTTCACTTGAGTTTGTCAAATTGTATGATTCCATCAGCAATAGAGCTTTTTGTCGTTTTGGCCAATGTGAAATTAACACATGACACGGTACCGATGGTCTGGGCCTCTGTGTGGCCCAAATAACCTTTCTTGGGCTCAATATCTACATAGCGTGCCATTTGATTTTTGCAAGTCGACTCTACTTAGTGTGGGACAGAGGGAGAAGTGCGGAGATTGACTATAAACAAGAAATTTCGCCATATTATAGAGGCAAGGCTGAGGATTTTGTGTGGTGAGAAAGAGAGAGAGGTGGTGAAAAGAAGTGATGATGATCTAAAGGCCCATGGGCTTACATCTGGCTATCAAATTTTTGGCTGAGCCATGAATTTTTCTGGGCTAGGCTACTCATCACAGGACATAACTAGGCCCATTCCTATCAAGGTCCTTAGTCCATAATTACCTCACTAGGGCTTGTCTTCCTTTCTCTTATAGAGGTGCCACTGATACTGAGTGGGGATCAGCCCAATTTGGTCATGAATTGTACCTAATTAAAGTGGCTTAACTTTCAGCCCATCTTGTTAATGGAAGCTATGCACATGGGAATTGGCAATAAGGGGTACAATTCGGTCGGGTTAGACCCCCAACCCTAGCTCTCAACTCTACGTATAAAATTTTTAACCTTAACCCCAATTCTAAGGATAACCCGATCTCAATCCGAAATATTCAACCCGAATACTGCCCGAGTTACTTTCGGGTTGGGCACAGGTTAGCTCAAGTTGATAAATTTGGGTTCAATTGGGACCCAACTGTACTTTGGTCTCTGCTGATTCTTTTTCTCAATTGTTATATTTTTTCCCCTTCAAATATCATACAACCAAACCACAACCAAAAACATTAAACCAGTAAATACTTTGACTAAAAATACATCAAACCCAAATCTGAGTCTTGCCCATTTCCTAACTTTAGAAAACCAATCAACAAAAAATGATGAAATGAAGAACACAAAACGATGAAATGGATGAACAAAAAATGATGAACAGAGGTAATGCATAAGGTGAGAGGGTGAGTGAGTGAGTGAGGCTCTGAGTATAAACTGTCTAAGTGAGTTAATGAGGGTGAGAGGGTATGGGTCGAAGCCGAGAGAGAGAGAGAGAGAGAGGCGATGAGAGTGAGAGAGGTAGATGAGAGTGGGAGAGGCGATGAGCTATTGAGAGTTATTTTGTGAGAGAGAGGCAGGAGAAGTGAAGAACGATGCAAGAAGGAAGAAAAAGAAGGAACCCTAGTATCCGAAGAACCCTAAGCTTATATATATATACGTAGATATTCGGGTTGAGCCCGAGGTAGATATTAGGGTTGAGCCAAACTTCATAAATCCAGGTTGGGTTTGGGTTAAACCCGATAATCCGAGATTTCAACTCGAATACTCTATGAATTCAATTCAGGTTGATATTTTTTGACCCATACCCAACCCTAATCTTAAAAATCTCAATCCAAGTCTAATTTTTTTTGGGGTTAACCCGTCCAAATTGTGCCCCTAATTGGCATAGCTTCAATTAACAAGATGGGCTGAAAGTGGGCGTACAATGAATTTGATAGGGTACCTTCTTCACAGTCATAACCCATCTATGTCATTTTTCTCTAGTTGTCATTCTATTTTATTTTTGGGCATATTTCATCATCACACATATTGGACTTGTATATTTAATTTACAATAAACCCCCATTTCAAGTTAGAAACAATTGCTAATACCCGCTGGCCGAGAAGCAAAAAGAAAAATCTACTAGATATTGGGATCGTGTTTGATTAGCTATTTGTTCAGACAATAACTTACCAAGACAATGGTCAATAACTGATCCAAAAGAATAATCAGCCACATTAGGACTATCCTCCTCTACATATAGCATCCATTGGTTCATGCCTTATACTTCGAGGTTAAAAAAAAGTGTCTGCATAGTGGTTCTAAAAAAAACTTAATTGGATTTGACTCTCTTATAGTGCATATTCCATCAACTTTAAGTGTGTGCATAGTGCTTCTAAGAAAAACTTAATTGGATTTGACTCTCTTATAGTGCATATTTCATCAACTTTCCTCGTTCACCTATAAAGAATTATCACCTTGTTATTTTTGTTTACCACCTTAATGTAGACCATCAGATTAGTGAGTCCTATTGATTTTATTAAATTTTCAATGACTAGGATCATGTAATACCAAGTGGTGCAAGTCAGGTGGTATACAAAGGTGATATTCATATAATTATTAAAAGAATTATATATCATTGAAGCACCAATTGAGAAGGGCTGTGCTTTAACACCCTGTTTGGTATGAGTGAAAATAGGGAGGATGGAAAATAGATGAAAGAAAGTGGGAGGGAAGGAGCTGTCTTCCACTGTTTGGTTTGAAAGGAAAATGGGAGGGAATGGAAAGTTGGGATCATAAGCTTTCCCTAGCGCCCGCCAAAAACTTTCCCCCCATTTTTGGGCGTAAAACAGATTGAAAAAGTGGAGGCAAGATGACATTTTTTGGGAATTGACTATTTTACACTTTTTAGCAGACAAAGACCCATTCACTTCCAAATTGAAACTTCAACAAATGTTTCGGTATACTTAAACTTTCCCTGTTGTCAACAAATGTTGTGAGGTAAAGGCTGGAAGGGTTTAGAAAAAGGAGAAAAAGGTGTTGTAGGAGTATGCGATCTCATCAGCATGCGATCTCTGCGATCTTGGTTCTTCACGTGAATTTCTTCGCCATTTTACAGGTAAGTTCCCCCAATTTCCTGCAATTTCTTGGGTCAATTTGCTTCTTCTTATTTTCATGGTTGTATATATATATTTCCATGAAGTTGTTGTATATACAACTTTTCATTCATGAGCTTCATTTCTAGTCATTTTCTTTTCCTTTAACTTTTGATTTTCAACCTCAATCAAAGAATTTGGAGAAAAAAATTGATTGAGAGAAAGAGCAGAATTAAAAAAAATATGTTATTGACCCTGCTCAATTACATTTTTTTGGCTACCTTTATGAAATCTCAAATTGTTCTTAGGAATAGAGACTATGAAAAATAATTTTATTTCAAATTTTGACCTGATTCTCGTTTTCCATATGACAGATGTGTATTACCTGGTGTGAGGAGCTTCCATATTTGATGGGTATATGTAGAAGAAAGTGCTAGAAAAGTTCATCTTCCTACAAAATTAGATTTTGTCAATTCAAAGGACAATAGTTTTTAATTTCTTACCATTCTGTCTTCTTTTATACATTCATATAAGCCCACACCAGTACACCCACTAAGAGGTCAAATTTGGGTACTGCCCCACAATATTTGTTGACCTGCTTCTCCATTTTTTCATGCCTATTAATATGTAAAGGGGAGAGTTTTTTAGCTGATTGTTAGCTAGCTAAATATTGATCAATTTTTCTTGTTGTGAAACTTGAATTAACATACTCAATGTTCTTTAGCTATCAAAATCAAACTAATCAATTTCTTCATTCACTTTGATTTTTTTAATGCTTATTTTTCTATAACTTCGATATTTTGTATTTCTATTGACTATTTATTTTATCCAACATAAATTTAGTAAATAGATAGAGAAGAAAGTCCAGAATGGAACAATGAAGAAAGTTGGGAAGTGATTTCAGAAGATAATGAGGAAGGTAATTGTGGGGATCATCATGCACAAATTTTAAATATTTGGGAACAACGACCATGTAAGGCTGCGATTCAATTTGTTTGCTATGTGGTCAATATATTCTACTTAGTTGAGGTGGCATACCATTCACAATATATGGATAAGACAATCACCCAAAATAGTGGAGAAAGAGACAAGGTAAGGCAAGAACTCATGACACAACTCACTAGTAATGAAAAATGTCGTGACATCACACGCATGAACCCGCATGCTTTTGCTAGGTTGTGTGAGATACTACGAGGCACAGGTCGTCTTCATGACAACAAGAATGCTCTTGTTGAAGAACAATTGACCAAATTTCTTCATTTACTTGCACATAAGATCAACAACCGTGAAATGCAGTTCTTTTTTCGTCGATATGGTGAGACTGTAAATCGTCATTGCCATGATGTTTTAAGAGCCATCATTAGTTTGGAAGATCAATTTCTACAACAACCCATTGGTTCAGAGGTCACTCCGCAAATACTTCACAATAATAGATACTATCCATACTTCAAGGTAAATATAATTTTGCACCTTTTTATAAGAAAAAAATACTACTATTTATAAATTAATCTCTAAAAAGTGTATACATTCCAGGATTGTATAGGTGCAATTGACGGGACACGCATACGTGTGAAAGTGTCTGAAGTTGATGCCCCAAGATATCGAGGCAGAAAAAATTATTCGACACAAAATGTATTGACAGCATGTGCTTTTGATATGACATTCACATATAGTTTGTCAGGATGGAAAGGGACCGCATCTGATTCAAGAATATTAAAGAATGATTTAACTTGAGAAGATAAACTTACAATCCCTCAAGGTAATTTTAGATTATAGTTATAATATCTTTCAAGAACTAAGCTATCTGTTAAAAAACTTACTTGGTAATTTTTATTTTCTAGGAAAATATTATCTAGTGGATGGAGGGAGGGTACATGTTAAGAAGTGGATTAATTGCGCCGTATAGAGGTGTGCACTACCATTTGAAAGAATACTCCACACGTACTCCAGAAAATCCCCAAGAACCATTTAACGATCGACATTCTTCACTGTAGAATGTAATCGAGAGATCATTTGGGGTACTAAAAAAATGATTTACTATTATTGTGAATGGTGCAGAAGCCCATTATCCTGTTAATACGGTTACTGAAATTATTCTAACTTGTTGTATCCTACATAATTATCTAATGGGAGTTGATCCGAATGAAAGATTAATTACTGAGGTTGATCGAGAGCTTAGGCATGTTGTGGTTCAGATTGATGAGGGTTCTTCCACAAGTAATGACGATCATGATGCTAGGCAAGGCACAATTATTAGGGACTCCATAACAGCTATCATGTGGCAAAACTACGTCTTTCATAGGCCATGATGCTCTTATTTTATTCATCTAGCAGTTTTAATGTTATCAACTTAGTAATGATGGGGTGATATTACTTCACTTATTTATGTTGTCAAACTTTCAGTTATGTTTTGAGAATTATATTGTATGAAATATATTTTTATTATGTTGTCCTTCGTTCCAATATTGATGATTGTTATCCGTGTTATATTTGTGATATGATTCAATTTAAAATTAATAAGTAGTGGATTTTGTGATGAGCAATCATTTTTATCGAGACTATCTTGTTATAACTTGCAGTTTGATTGATGGGAAAAAAATGAAAGAAAAACGACAATATTGAGGATAGTAAGAAGGATAATGTGACGTGAAATGAATATTGAGATGAAGTTTTGATTGATGCATGGTTCGAGGAGCAGTTGAAAGGAAATAGGCCCAATGGCACTTGGTTAACCATTGCTTTTAATAATATTCTTAAAACACTTACTTAAAAACTCAAATTTCTGTTTGAGATGGACCATGTGAAAAATCGCATGAAAACTCTAAAGAGTAATTTTTTTGCATGTCATGAACTATTCAATGGCTTGACAATGAGTGGGTTTGTATGGAATCTGGAAACACAACTGTGGGAAGCCGAGAATGAAGTTTGGAAGGAGCTCATACAGATAATTGAAATAAATTTAATGCATCATGCAATTTCTCTCTTTATATAAGTACATGTGTAGGTAACTCGTAGGTTTGCACTTGGTTCATGTCATAGGTAAAACCAGCTACTGCAAAATGGAGGCATACTAAGATTTGTTATTATGACAAGTTATATGATCTCTTTGCGAAGGATAAAGCTATTGATGAAGGTGCTATGAGTGCAAAAAAAAAAGTTTGTCAATGGGAAAAGGAATGAAGTGGTATCCCCTTTGATCTTGTTAAACGATAAAAATAAATAAATTCGTTGTTCAGTGAAAATGTTTGAGTAAGGTTCACAGCCCGTATTATTCTAAAAGGTCCCGAGCACATTCGTTATATTACAAAATTTTACATATACCCACGATTAATTTTAGAGTTAGTTGACTAGACCAAAGACATGAGTCCAATTACTATCCCAAAAATTAGGGGTGCAACTTGGGCGGGCTAACCCGATTTCAACCCGAGCCCAATCCGAAAAAATTAAGGCTTGAGCTAAGGTTTTTAATACTTGGGTTGGACTTGGGTAAAAAAAATCAACCCGAATTCAATTTGGGCGGGCCTCGGGTTGAACCATCGGGTTCACGGGTTGAATCCGAATATTAAAATCGGGCTCAACCCGATTTAATGCCTCACTTTGGGGTTCCATTCTTGGGGCATGTAGTAATTATGACAATATGTCTATTGGAGAAATTGCAGCCAGAGACCTATTTAATATAGAACCTGCCTGAGAAGTCAGTAAATTATGTGGTTCTAGCAAGCAGGTATGCTGCAGCTGGATCGTGGGACAGTGCATCAGGTTTAGAAAAACAAGCCTATTTTGGGCTCAACCCGAACTCAACCCGAATTGAATCCGTAAAGTAACCCGAAAATCAGCTCGAAATATTAACACGAATTCAACCCGAGCCGTTCCGAATTAAACTCGGGCAGTGCTTGGGTTGAGTCTCTCAACCCGAGGTAGGGTTAGGGTTAAGGTTAAGGTTGAAGATTATATACTTAGAGTTAGGCTAGGGTTGACTGTCCAACCCGCCTGAGTTGCACCCCTACCAAAAATGTGATTATGCTATTATACACAGCTAAAAAAAAAGACTTGTGTGCTGGAAGTTTAAACAAAGGCCAGCTGCCCCACATGCTAAAAATAAGATAAAAGAATTAGCCAAATTGTGAAGTCCAGTTAAGACTTGTGCCAAACGCGTGCTAGTCTCCTACCGGTGGCGATTATACTCCACAAATGGTTAGTTTCTTATCTGCTCATCAAAGAATGTGGAGTTAATGGGAAACCCACCAACTCAAAGCTTGCCATTAGAAAGGGAAGTGGAATGTGTTGGCAACTTCATGAAAGGCCAGCTGCACCATCACATGCAATAGAAACTGCCAAAGAATTCTCCTATAAATATAAGGAGAATACCAAGAAAAAAAAAGGAGAAGAGATTTGAAGGGGAGAGAGTGGGAGCAGATTGGGAAGACCATTAACAAAGCAAACGAGAAAAGAAAACAAAGGAGAGGGAAGAAAGGCGAAATTTTTTTTGAAGCTTTGCAACAGGTAAAAAAATTATGTTCACTCTCTTTCTTGTTGATCTAATCTCTTGGATTGTTTTGATTGCAGCAAGATTGGTTCAAAACCAAAGCAATCCCAAACAACCACAACAATCCCGATTAACCGCGGGAATCTCGAATCCCTTCAAAGTCACAAGTTTAGGAGTTTCCAACTCCTTGGGTTTGACACGGCTGCAAAATTACTTCTCTCCCATTCACTTTGATGCTCTCCAGGCGTCTATAAAAGTCTCTAACTCCTTTGGAACCGCCAGGGAAGAGTCTCCGACTCTTAAAGCTGTGGCACCGGCACAATCAAGACTTAGCATTGGGTCTGCTCCTGCTCATCTGATGCAAACAAAAAAATGACCTTTGGGACTAATGGAGTTTTAAACTCCCTCTTATCTCTATTGGGTCTGTTGTAATACAAATGGTAGTAAAGCACATTGCAGTTTTTTTTATAACTCCTCTCTTCCCCATCACGAACATCTGCTAGAAACCAAAAAAATGGCAGTTGGCAGTGAGTTCAGGTCTTTCAACAGACCATTTTAAAAAGAAAATATGCTGCTTTGGTCTTTCAAAGACCATTTTAAAACAACAATGGAGTTTTTAACTCCTGAGAAAGTTTACAGCAATTAAGAGCCTTTGGCTCTTCAAAAATTCATGAATCAAAAGAGTTTTTAACTCCACTTCTTAAAAAAGTTTCTAACTCCACTTCTTAAAAGAAAGAGGGAAGCACCGGAGTTTTTAACTCCTAAAAAAAAATGGCAGTTGGCAGTGAGTTCAGGTCTTTCTCAAATGGCAGAATCAACAAAAACTTGCATTCTTTTAATTTTGACGCGCCGAATACGAGTCAATGGTTTGTTGACGAAACCCACTGCCTATTTTGCTAGAATGCCTAGTCCCATATGTTGGCCATAAGCCGCAGTGGAAGTGGTGGACAAAAATACAAAAAGTGGGTTGAAGAAAAAAAAAACATTTGGCTTTAATTTAAAACAATCACAATTTCAAGTGATGGCCAGGCGGAAATACAAGACTTGTGATTTTTTTTATGGTCCCTTCCAAGGCACAAATTAATACAAATGAGTTTTTTTTTTTTTTAACTCCCTCCAAGTCAAAGGAGTTTTTAAGTCCTTCGATAACATGCAACGACTCAAAATTTTGTGGTCTTTCGAAAGCACATGAAAATCAAAACAAGGGGTCTTTGACCCATTTTTGCAAATGCTACAATAATTTAGCTATTTAAATCCTTCACTATTTTTGGAGTTTCAAAGTCCTACAAATTAAATAGTGCAAAAATTAAATTAAAGAATTTCAAATTCTTTACTAGGTTTCAGAGTTTTAAACTCCACAGTGATTCTTTATTAAAAGAGTATTGAACTATTATTAAATTCTTGAGTTTCTAACTCATATAAAATCATGAATTTTATGTGGAATTTAATTCCATCAAGTCACAACCTATGTGAATTCCAAAATTCACACAAGTCAGAGTTGAAAAAGGATTAGAGGAATTGAAAATTTATTTTATTGCAGGTCTTCAGGAATAAAAGTCTTTTATAGTTTTGAGACAAATGTTTAATTGTTTTGAGAACAATATTACTTATGTTTAGAGAAGTGAACCTTATGGTTTAATTATTGTTTTACATTAGTTTAGTAATGATATTGGTGGTGTTTAGTTTATTCCTTTGGTATTCAGTAGGTTGGTGGAATCATAGTTTTAAAACCCGGCCCGGACATCAACTCGGTGAAGAGACCGGGTCAATGGGTCACTGGTTCAACCGTTAGGTCACTGCTTGGACCGGTAATATAATAAAAAATTAAAAAATAATTATAAATAATAATAAATAGGCTAAAAAATCACAATAATTATAAAAATAACATCAAACATGTAAAGTTAAGTAGAAAAAAATCATCAAACATGTATCCAATTTCAATGTATTAAATTTTCAATACAACTTGTAAAGTTAAGTAGAGAAAAATACCTCTATTGAAGTTCAAGGCTCCAAGTCTAAGTCTAACTCTTCGACAATGTATCAATCTAAGCATAATTCATGTAATTTGCACTCTTCAAAGTTCAAAGTTCAAACTCAAACTGTAGTAAGCAAGACACATGAAAACAAAACAAAGCATATGAGCATAACATAAAAACTCAAATAAACGAAACTGAAAATAAATTATCCAACCACTGCCTAGTTCCACTTGAAAATACAAATATTACCACTACTATGATACTATCAATTAACTAATCTACAACCCAATTATATATAATGAACAATAAGAATCCCAAACAAGCCACAAGTTCAATATCACAATTCATAATGCTCTTACCGCAATAAACAATCCACAAGTTCACAATCTTACACCCATATTAAATCAAAGGGTCATTTACCCATTTCAAATATAATGGACAATTTGTCCATTCAAAATCAATGATTCGTTTACCCGTTGATCTTATCCAATAAAAAAATAATAATAATAATTTAATCTCCCCGAACTACGAATCGGCTTGATCCCGATAACGGGTACGTAGATTAGCCTAAGCAATTAACCTAGGTCCAGCCACCATCGCAAATAAAATGCCCTTGTGGTGTAAATGGTAACATGTGATAATTTCTCGTTAAAATCAAAGGGTGTTCTCTTGAAGCAAGAGATTATAATTAACATATATATATTATGTGGAATGGGTCTAACCTACATTTAATAAAACTCATATAATTCTTCGTTATATGAGTGAAGTTATGTTCGGCAAAATATTCAAATTTTTGCCCAACATATCTTAATGATGGGGTTGATAAAAGTAGTTTCAACTTTGACTCAACTTGTCCCATTTCTCCACCTTTTCAAGTTACCTCACAAACTGCTACCTCTTCCAAAAGCTCTAAATGAAAGGCTGATTTTGTGGATGTACTTGAGAGGCATACTGAAATCCTCAATAGTGGAATCAATAATATCGCAGAGGCAATCAAGGAAGGAAATGTTATTGCTGAGAGGGGAAAAGCTATTGCAGATCGAGCTAGTCCACGTTGTTACAATGAAGACGAAATATTTGATGAGCCATTGAATATTGGAGTGTCGAAACCATTACAGCTGGATGTGCTTCTCTTCTTGATCAAGAGTAAGGCAAACATGAGAGCATTCTTTAGAGTACCGTCAAACCGCCGTTGGGAGCTTTTGAGCAAACTTATGTGTAGATCAGATAGCTCTTGAAGGATTCTTGGTCTGTCATAAAGATGTTTTTTGGGGCATGATAGGGCTGGTTTATGTGTGTGTATGCGCGTACTCTACTATTTATCTGACTTTTGTGTCCATGTTGTGATAAAACACTACCATATTTTGGCAGATTAGTTGGTGAATTTTGTTAGAAGAAGATTTGATTAACGCACTAGAAAGAAAATATGTAAAGTGTGAATTAAACAAAACTATCTGCTTTTTGGTCTAAATATTATATAAGCTGCAGGTTGATGGGTCCTTGGTGTTGTACCGTTTAAGTTGTTATATATGTGTTGTAGTTGATCCTTTTTTAGTTCTATTTGCTTGGAAATTTTGAATTCAATTTACTCGATAAAGGGCCAGTGATTACTCTGTTACACTTTTACTTGATATAGTGGACTGAACACTGTTCACGCCACTGTCCACGTGACTATTCACGTGTCTGTTGTTTCTGCTTCAGCTGGACTGCAATTTCTGTTGTTCCTCAGTTGTTGTCTGTAATTTCTGCTTCAACTGGACTGCTGCTTAGATGTTGTTTCTGCTTCAGCTGGACTGCTCCTCAGCTGTTGTTCTCTATTCAGCTTCTTCAGCTGGATTGTTGCTCAGCTGTTGTCTGCGATTTCTGCTTCAAGTGCAGGCCATGCCTCAACTCATTGATAGATCAAACCTTCCGACTATTGTCGATCATGTGGTCGGAAATACAATGGATTTGAAACACTTATACCAAGTATGTGAACAAAAGAGAACAATACATTCTTATAGTATTTTCATTCCTTACTGGTACAACATGAATTCAGCAGAATCTAATTGTTAGATCTCATTCTTAAACCTGTCTTTCGTCGTCCGGATACAGGCAATTATTAAGATTCTTCTTAGGAACCGAGTCTCAAGTTTCCGGTTCAGTTCTCACATAATAACAAATGTTCTCTTCACAGGTTTTGGGTTTGACATAACTAGAACTGCATTCTATAGAATTGAGTGAAGGTCTGAGTGGAATTCTGGCCACCCCTGTGCTAAACTAATTCTAAAACTTGGATTGCTATGGTTTGAATGCAATATATTTTTTGCAGGTTGCTGCTGTAGCTGTATTATACATGCAACCAGAACCAAGCTACCGTCCATTAATAACAGACGTATTGCATTCTCTTATACCCCTTGTTCCCGTCGAGCTCGGTGGAACTCTCAGAGTGATGCAACATTTGCTCTCCGTGGCCACAGTGTCGTCCAATCATTGATTCTATCAACATAAGTTAAAATTGCTGAGTTGCTACACCTTTTTGGTATGTCCATGCTTGGATCACATTCCATACAAATACCATTTCTTCGCTTCCTCGGACTTGATTGATTATTTCTTCGGGTAGTCAATCACTTTGGTTGCGTGGGTCAAAGGATGCTCACATCGGTAGGGTGGAAGATTAATCACCCTTGTAAACTGAGCAAATGACAGGCGATTTTTTCAGAGATTTAGTTGTGTATATAAAGGTCAACGAGACAAACACTGGGCTAATTTTCCAGCATAAGTTTCCTTTATGTCATCATTCATTAGCTAATGTATAAAGGGAACACCCTCAGTTTCAGCTCAGGTGTCACAAGAATTTTGCAGCATAAACATGTTTTAAAGTTGATTTGAAATTCTTGCAATCTTGCAAACTTGCCTCTTATTATTAACATACAGGAGAAAATCTTCTTAACATGGGGAAATAAGCCCCCTGCAATTCAATTATTTGTAGGATACTACTGTTGCCACTGCCACAGCGACGACCAGCCACAATGGCAATTGTAACAGGCCTCAGATGCAATCCTTGAGGATTATGCAGTCGTTCCGTTACAGTACATTATTGCAGAACCTCTTTTAATAGTAGTCTGATGTGTTCAAGGGAAAGAATGTCAAGAATCAGCCTTTTCAGAATGAGAGTAAGATTGTTTATCACTTGTCTCTTTCAGATCCCACTATAGACGGAAGCTCATAGTCTTGCGGTTGATTTTGGTTATGGATGGTATTGTTATGGGAGTGACAGGGAGGCCTTAGGTTTATCATTGTATAATACTCCTAAGTAAGCTCTCTATCTAATGAACACGCTTCACGTTAGACATCAAGACTCCCACTTGATGCTGATATTTTCTAAGCATTTTGAAGGATTAAAGCCACATGTAGAGGTGTTTCAATAATTCTTTGCTTTTTGTAATTTTGTGATTCTTATTTAATAAAATTTGTCTTTCTTAAAAAAAAAAAAACAAACATTTGATATAGGATCGAATCTGGTTTGAAGGGATGCATGTTGAACAGGTGGTTCATGTGTTTTGCAATTCAACCCTTTTACCAAACCTTCTATGATAATTACAATAGAAAAATTCACCTCTTAGATGTGAGGGTATAATGGTAAATTTGGTATATATATTTTTTCTTTCCATCCAATTTTCAATCCAATACCAAACAAAAGAAAATGTATCCCTTCAATTTTTCATCCATCTTACCAAATATAAATGAGAGAAAATATATTTCTTCTCTCTAGGGATGAAAAATTGATACCAAATATAAATGAGAGAAAATATATTTCTTCTCTCTAGGGATGAAAAATCTTTTCTATCAATTTTTCATCCTTCTAACTTTTTATTTTTTTTTATCAAACAGGATGTAAGTTTTTATCATTGCCCTAAAACCCATTATGGAAAGAAAAGATATCAAACGAAAATTATAAATCATTACAGGTTATCATCCATTAAAAAAAAAATGCATTCGACAAGATCTGAATTTTTGGTGTCATGTCAATTTTGCAGATCTATTATTGCAAACTTCATCAGACCTGCCAATCCATAAATGCCTGAATGATTGAGGTCCATTTTGGACAAATAAAAAAATGCCATACCAACTAGGGAAGTGCAGTAGTAGGAAAGGGATAGTATTTTCAACCTGTTCAAGTGGGCTATGATTGAAACTCTTTTTTGTCCAACACATTGGTTTCAAAGTTGAAGAATGAAAGAATCCAAAGGAGTAGTCCAGCAATCAAGAAAACTTCCAGTGACCGACCAATTAAGTCAATAAAAAGTAACCTCAATGAAAACACCATTGAATGTTATGTGGGGACTGTGTGGAATATTAAGGAAGTCGGTTAGACTTGTCCCTTGATTATGATATGTGGGTGGGGGGCTAGTAGCATAACCCTTGTTCTTGTTTGGCTCTGAGGAATTTTATGCAGCCTAACATTAATGCCATTGAAAATAATCAGATTGTTTTTCAAACTTCCCAAACAGCTGTCTCATGACCAGTCAAAGTTAGCGATTAAATTAATATTTATCGTCCTCGCTGATGGACTTTAAGATTAGAAGTTCGTACCTCTTCGTTTCCTCCCAATAATAATGCCAGATCCAAAATAAGGTGAATTCAATTTGATTGCTTTCTCTGGTATCTCTCTTCTTTTTCAACATTGAAATTCTTTGAGTGCTTTTTGCCTGCAGTGTGTAAATTGATTTTGATTGTTGTAATTTTACTATATCCTATTTGTAAATGTAAATATAATATGGTAATATTAATATTTAATTGTTACATAAAAAAGTATATCACCAAGAGTAAGAGTACTCCTTGGCATGTCGACTATGTCAAATGAGAATTCTAAGAGTAATTACTTTAAGGATTCAGAATCAAACCTTGGGAAAATGACCCTTCTTTATTTGTCATTTACACATGGCTTGAGGGTAATAGAGAATATATATATATAGAAAATGAGGGACAATATCTTCTTGATTTCGTGCCAATAAGGTAAAGAATCATATAATTTAATCCTAGCAAGCCCTACATTCAATGTTTTAATTTTTTTTCTTTTTGTTTGGGGTGAGGGGCTGCTAAGTAAGCTTTCCATTTAATGTTGCCGGTGCGGTTTCTGACAAATAAGCCAGACTTGTTTGTCGGGGCAGACGTGGGTGATGATTTTTTATTTATTTTTTTTAAATTTAATAGTCAAGAATATTTAAACTAATTTATGTGTACTTCGACTAATCTCATATCATATTCAGTTAAAGATATGTCATCCACATTGGTACTACAATCTTCATGAGGGATAGTTTGACCTCAATAAGTTGTCAAAATTTGAATTTAGAATGTCTGAGTTTACAGTTTGTTCTTGTTACTACTTGAACTACTTCTTGAAATTATATGTTTCATATTTTAGAACTAAAAATAATTCCATATTTAAAGACATTTTATAATATCAACAACATTGATTTTATAATATTTATATGTTAAATATTTTTTTAATTATGCAATTTAAGATTAAAATGAAGAGAGAGAAAAGAAATATAATTCTAAATTAATAAAATTGTTTAATATTGGAGAGTATCATGATGATGATTAAGTTGTCTGATATTAAAGAATGTAGAGAGAAGGTGATATTTTTCGATGAAATTTTTTTTTTAGATGAATTTTATACTATTGGATATAAGTAAGTAGATGAAGATTTACAATTCCTTTGATGTGTGAACTCTATCTATAGTCTTCATTCACAACTAACTTAACCCTTGATTTATAAAAACAACTATATTTGCATTAGACTGGATAGTGCACTTGCATTATTTACAAATTACAATCAAACTACCCATGCTATTATGAAAACATCAAAGGGTTGTCGTGTAATTTGATTTTTACAAAAAAATTGTTGGATAAATTTAGTGTTAATTACAGTGATGGTCACCAAAATTTGTACTTGATTTCATTTTGGTCCTCAATTTTATAATTATATCACATTAATCCCTGATGTATTGAATTCATTTTTAAGTAATTCTCACGTATGATGCCGTCCAAATTTTTAACTGTTTTTGCTCATGTGTTTTCCACATGCTCCTAAATGAAGGGTGTTTTAAACAAATCGTTGTCTACTTGACCCAAAAATAACAGCAACAGTCCTCAAAGTATATTCTCCGTCTCATTTTGGTCCTCTAACATTACAATATGTTAAGGACTAATATGATACAATTGTAATATTGTGGGTCAAAATGAGACGGATAGTATACTTTAGGGACTATATTACAATTTTTGGGTCAAATAGACAGTGATTTGTCTAGAATACCTTTCATTTAAAAGTATATCTGAAACATATGATCAAAAATCGTTAAAAATTTAGAAGACGTCATACGTGGGAACCACTTAAAACTAAATTCAATACATCTAAAACCAATGTAATACATTATAATATTAAAGACTAAAATGAGATAAAAAAAAAAAACAAACTTTGAGAATCACCGCTGCAATTAATCCACAAATTAACCTTTCAAAATTATTTAAATAGTAGTACGATATCAAAAAAAATCATAAAAATTCAAAGTTTTGTAATTCAAATAGTACAAAATTCGATTCCAATTTCATCCCTCAACATGTCTAGATCCAAGTACACCTACCGACGAGGTAACAAATTAATAAAGCAAGCCTAGCTACCTCACATGGTGGCATAAATCACAACTGTTATTCCAATCAAATCCCCTTATTATATGTCTATTTATAAATCTAAGTACATCTTTGCTTTATTCTGCTTTTTGTGAAACGACGTGAAGGGTTTCATCAAATCCAGTTGGATTGGACAGGAAAAAGAGAGATTTTTTTTTTATTTTAATGGGATAAGCGTAAAAAAACATGCATATCCATGCATATCCTCTCAAAAAGAAAAGAAACAACATTAATCTCTTCGTGTTCTTATCCCATGCAGCTCAATCTTTATGCCACTGCAAGCTTTAAAACATGCGTCAAATCTTGTCCCCATGGGACCTAATTTGACCTACACACACATATATGATACTCTTAAGTATTTTTTTTATATTATAAGATATCTATGTTTACGTCATTATTCTTTTGAATTCGGACTTGACTTCAAATATCAGAACTGATTTAAATTACCGCGCTGAAGCATGACGGAGGGGGCTAACTCTTAGGGAATAGAGAAAATATTGAATCTAAGATTTTCTTACTTGTAAGATGACAGATTTGACTACTAAATCACCCATATGTTTTTTTTTTAATTTTCTTTCAATTAAGATTACCATTTAATTCGTTAATATAGGTGTAATAGGGATTCAAGAATAATACCATCAATTAACTAAATAGTGTCAATATTTTTTTCCGAAATGTAAATCATGTTAATGTTAGACACAAGTAACTCATTTAATTGTTAAAAAAAATATTTTATTTCGTATATTAGCAAAGTATTTTACGGGTTAGCATAGAATCAAGTAATTTTTTCTCTGATTTTCTTAAAATTTGCATTCAATAAATTTTTTTTTTTTTTTTTTGTGGATAGAAAAAATGACACTAATCATGTGATTTATGGGTCTACTCTTTTATAGTAACATAATATAACATTATAATGACACAATCATTATTCGATTCACCTTGATTGACATATTTAAAAATGATAATTCTTCAGCATCTTTCTCCCAACCTAAATTTCTTTCTTATTCTACCTACAACATGATTTGATTGGCACACTTTAAGTTTGTCGATGTACTTTAGGTGGCTGTTCAGGCATCTTTCTCCCCACCTACACTATTTTTAGCTCTTTTTTTGGTCAGCACACTATTTTTAGGTTAAGAGGGAGGCTATGGGTCAGTGTCACTCTCAAGTCTCAACTCCCGGGACCAATAATTTTTTTTTTGATATGGTAGCTCTAAAATTTATTTTTTTTTAATAATGTTTTTATAATTTTTATAGATTATTTTTTAACAAAAAATTATTATATTTATAAATATTTTCATTATTATTGTAATAATTATTTTTATCACTTTTTTCGGTACTACAATAATAATAAAAACACACACAACAATGGTAAAAATATCTATAAATGTAATATAATAAATGGAGGTATGGTACTCAATTTTTTTTCCCCAATACTATAGGGGCCTGTTTGGTATGTGTTTTGAGAAGGGTTTGGATTGACTTGTCTAAACTCTTCTAAACTTAAAGATGAGATTCAATATTTAATGTTGTTCATACCTATGTTTGAACTATTATGATAATTTATTTATATATAAATAATTATTGTGTCATTTAACCAATTTAATCCAAACATGGGTATGGATATATGGGAAGTATAAATGTCATTTGAATGTTAAACCCATTAACCTACATATGAAACCCACCCCCAATGGGTTTCATGAAACCCATGAACTTGGGTTTCATGACCGGACCATGATCGGGCTGAGTTTCAAACCCTGGACTAAATACATAGTTGCCAAATATGAATTTAAGGGGGTTTATTCCCCGACCCATATTCCAAACCCCCCCCCCCCCCCCAAAAAAAAAAAAATAACCCACATACTAAACATGCCCTAGATGGACAACTCCAAACCTCTAAAATAAGGAGAAGACTACATGGTAAAAATGGGTATCATACCGCCAAATTTTATATATTTTGTGCGTTGAGATGCAAATTTTTAAATTTGTTTACAACGTAACTTTTTTAATAATTTTACAACTTTTCTTGTTCAAATTATAATTTTTTTTTTTTTTTTGCTTTTTAGGATCTATACCAAGTAACTGAAAATTTATAAATACCTTAGTCTCCTCCTATAATAAATAGTTTTGGTGGTTGGACAAGATTTGAGCATCTTCAGTATGTCATCAGTGTTATCGTGAGCTATTCAAGACCTACTGCAATATATAATAGAGATGCCAACATATCTGGCAGGCAGATATGAAGACAGCAAGTAACAAACATAATCTCTAGCATATACTCGATTTCTCTCTATATATATTTTTGTGTGTGTTATTATATATTTTTCTGGATTTTGGTCTTCTTAATTTCAATTTTTTTAATGGTTTTCAGCTTCAGTTTCATTTTCTTTCTCCCTTCGTAAATAAAGAGCAAGTATTTTAAAGTATTCGATTTCAAAGAGAGGGGCCACTGATTTGAGATAAGTTCTTGGTTTTGTATAATTCACAAACGATATCTTGTAAAATCTAGAAAAAGGCATTGTTGTCTACAAACTGTTCAATTGCCTTGACTAGGTTGCACATTTAAGCAAAATGGGTAATGTTTGTTTGACTAAAAACGGGACAAAAATATGCACTCAAAATGATGTCGGTTATTTAAATCTTACATTTTACTCACTATGTCAACACTTAATCATTTAATTCTATTTTTACTCTCATTTTTCTGTCGGTCTAACGTTTCCTTTAAACCAATGACTAAGTTGTGCATTATTTTCTGTGGACAAAGAAAGTAGATTTTATATGAAGTGAGCAATCCAAAAGGTTTACTTTATCCCCCATCAAAGGTGAAGAATTTAAGCTGTTTTTGACTTGATTGAAAAATTGAAAAACAAAATCCAAATAGAAAATATTGATGATGCTACAAAGTATCTTTTTTCATTCATCATGAAGAAAACAACGGGCTACATTGAATTTTAGAGCTTGCTTGTATTGTATCAGTCAATGGTTAAGAAAGAGAATCATTGAAAAGAACTTTAGCTGACACTATAACAATTGATAAAAAGAGTGTTAATCCAGACGAGCTATTTCGGTTTGGCTCATATAGAACTCGACTCGAACTCGGGTTTTAAACAAGTTAAATTTGAACAATTTTTTAAGCTTGTTTAGAAAAATAAGCCTAAAATGTTCAGCTCAATCTCGCGAATTTAGACTCGTTTATATGTAAAATAGTCGAGCTACTCGGGTTCGGCTCAGGTTTGGACTCAGCTCATTTTCTAAACAAGTCGAGCTTGAACAATTTTTTAGGTTCTGATGATATTCTTAACACGATTGAAGAGTGATGTAATATAAGGTGCACTGAACAACTAGATGTAGTTCAGTCTAAGCTCCAAGGCTCTAGGGAATAGGATTTGGGAATAGATGGGTGATGACACAAAGCGTTTATAGTGGTTCACCAACTTGGGAGCTAGGCTAATCCACTCTCAAGGGAGTCTCTTACTCATGAATATATTGATTACTGAAAAGTTTACAGAGAAATGTTTTGGTGAGGCTACAATGGCTTGTTGTCATTTTCGAGGGTTTTGCCCCCTATTTATGGTTATCCCTGGGCCTTAACTTGATCCGAGGCGAGATCCTCGCCCCTTCCTTGTAATGGTCGCCTTCATTGCACAATGGTTGTAGTGTATGCTGGGGCGGTTATGAGACTTGCCCCTGCTGAGTAATTGTTGCTATAAAAGAGGGTACTTGGTGGGATCCAGTTGTCCTTTGCACAACCTTCATCGAGATGTGAATACAGGGAGTTGAGTTTAAGGTCGAGGTCTACAAATAATATAAATGGGCTGAGCTACCGACCTGAGTGGCATGACCTGAGTTACCGAGCTCAACCTTAGGTATTTTTGTGGTACCATCAGGTTCATTTAAAAAAACGAACTCGACAGGTTCGGACTCAAACTCGGAAAATTCGGTTCGATTAACACCCTTAAATAGATCATAGTTAGTTAATAACTTATTTATTTTGTTAGTTATTGGTTTCTTTTCGCAACCAAATTCATTCCAATGGTATATATATAATATTTTTAGTTAATTATAAATTTCAATAGGTTTATGTATTAGAATGAGTATATTTGCATACCGATAGATACATACACACGCGCATACACACGAAACATATAAATATACTACATATTTATTTGAATTGCTTAGATAATTATCTGTCAATAGGATCAATTACCACTAACATTACTCCACATATAGTTACAAAAATACCAAAAAAAAAAAAAAAATTCCTAAATTCAAGAAAATGGGAAGGGAGTTTTAGAGCTCATTCAGCGAACTATATTTAAATAGTATATAAAAATATATATTTCTTGTGAAATACTTGTAAATGGCCTATAAATATTTAATAAATTTTAGCAGTAGAATCTTTTTTTTTTTGGGTAGGGAGGTTGTGTGAAAGTAACTCAGTGATTAGGGCTCACGCGTTTCAATCTCATTCCTTTCTCCACGCAAAGAAAGAAAATAGTATCTAATTACTTTTGGATCTTTTAATATTGGTAGCTAACAAGTGATTATGGTAAGTATCAGCCACTAGAACAATTGAAGTAGGCAATTAGCATACTCTCTCTCTATATATATATATAATATATATATCATAACTTTGCGTGTAACGTGGTAAGATTCTCCTGTTGCTCCTTGCTGAAAGCTTTATCTCTCTAAAAGCTAGCTTTTTGTGAATTTTACTCGTAGACTCGTAAATGAGAACATGAACAAAGAGGTAGATGATAAGATATGTTCTCCAGTTTGATAGACTGAATGGAAAAAAAAAATTGTATTAAAACAGTGTGATTCTTACAGTTCATCTCTAGAAATCCAATGGTTAATTGGAATAAAGAATTTTCTAAAGTGAAAACACAAAAATGTTATGGTAGAGATGCTTTGATGTGACAACCCTTTTAATCACTGGATACAATGGGGTCTATTATCCGACAGGCAGGAGTGTATGTCTCTGCAACCTCCTGCTATTTTGATTCCCCCCTCAAATATAAGAAATCGTTTATAGCATGGTCCATTTAATTGATCCAACTCATTTGAGCCTGGAACTATATCTCACTTTTTCATGTCTTACTTCTATAATCGAGAATTCTTTTAATCGTCTTTTGAAAGATCTACTTTCATCATATATTTTTTAGATTGGTGAACGATACGCAAATTCAACATGTATTTTTTAGATTAGTCGCGGATTATAGGGATCGAGTCAGTTAAGATGTATTTTTTGAAACTCGAATTTAGAATCCCGAATCAATAATCAGTTAATCCACCAACAAAACTCTATTGGCCACTTTATGCTGTTGCTGTTGGTTATTGCCAAACACAAGCCCTGAATCACTCACTAACATGATTCAGTGAACTGAATCAAGAATTCATCAGTTTATTAAATTATTCTCTAACAAAACCTAATTGAATTCTATTTCTTCTCTTACATAAAGGTAATATAAATAGAAAAAAAGACTAAAAACAGGTTAATTTGGGACCGTCCAAACATGGGTCCATCACAACTGTGGACCCGGAGAAAGTCTCACAAGCCAGATTGGTCCACATCACACCTCTGTTCATTGCACATGGTGGTGATATAATCGCCTACCCAGTAGCCCAGCCACAGCATCTTCTTAATATACCATTGTCCAACCAGTGATTCCCCACGTTCTGATCCACTGTTTATCCATAAAGTTAGAGGATAATTCCCCAAATTTTCAGGGTCCTACTCGTAAAGTTTACATCATCTTCTTGTCTATACCACAAACTTTATACGATGTAAAGAGCAATGTTATAGAAACCTAACTTGTGGACAGCTTTTTATATTAAATAATGTCCTAAATCACGAGATTAAGTTTTTAAATTAAATTCAAATAATATTTTTTATGTGTAAATTATACTATATCTATCATTAGTGTTGAACTCATCAAGGGAAAAACAAACAAGAAAGAAGAGGGTTATACATTAACACCATCCATATCTCTTTCTTTCTTTTTTTCCTGAAACGCAAGATGATATGTAGAAAATTTGCATTACTTTTTAATTGTTCTATATTTTATTATTTCAATAATCAATAGTAATAATAACCCAAATCAAAATTAACAGTAAAAGATCTTTTTTTTGGCATGATAGTCTAATTTTTTTTCCTGTGACGTAGTGTTGCCGGTGTATATATGTGGTCTATCAATATTTTTCCAGATATAGAGGACAAGACCTAGACAGGTGTCAGCATCCACTTCCATCAACTCATAGAGAGAGAGAGAGAGGGCCGGTGTGATGGCTATCACTCCGCCGAACAGACAGAAAGCAAAGCCAAGCTGTTTTCATTTGTTTGTAATTCATTTTTTTCCATAAAGTGATGCCCGGAGAATCTTGCACAAATCTTTTACAGTAGAGAGAGAGAGAGATACACATCGTCTGCTCCTTATATATACTAATAATAATCATTCCCTCTTAACACTAGCCCCACCTACGTCCACACCCCCCCCCCCCCCCCCCCCCCCCCCCACAAACCCCAAACCCACCTCATATATATATATATATACATCACCCCACAACAAACTATAGCAACAAGAAGCATCATTTTATACACCATGTCAAGCTCTGTCCAAGTGAAAGAAGTTGTACTGATCACCCCTTCAGAGCCAACCCCAACTCAAGTTCTTCACCTCTCTGCTTTGGACTCTCAGCTCTTCTTGAGGTTCACCGTTGAATACTTATTGGTCTTCAAGTCTCGCAATGGTTTGGACAAAAATGCAACCACGGCTCGTGTAAAATCCGCACTGGCTCGAGCCTTGGTCCCTTATTACCCACTAGCTGGAAGGGTTCGGGCTAGGGACCGGTGGTGGTTCGGGCTTAGAGGTCCTGTGTCGAGCCCAAGGTGCGTTTTTTGTTGAAGCTGTCTCCGATCATTCTCTTTCCGAGTTTGAGGGAGCTCCACGATATGTGACTCAGTGGAGGAAGCTGTTATCGTCCTACGTGTCAGATGTCCTTAAAGGGGCCCCACTTCTCGTGGTTCAGCTTACTTGGCTTGCGGATGGTGGGGCCACGTTGGGTGTCGGGTTTAGCCATTGTATATGTGATGGCATTGGAAGCGCTGAGTTTCTCAACTCGTTCGCTGAGTTAGCTACAGGTAAACGTGGACTCACTGAATTCAAGCCGAAACCAATCTGGGATAGACATCTTCTCGACCCGTCACCATTTTTGCCGACTCAACCCAACTCAGTGAGTCATCCAGAGTACAACCGAGAACCTGACCTTTCCGGGTTCGTATCTCGTTTTTCTCAAGAACGTCTCACACCCACCTCATTCACATTCGATAAACGAAGGTTAAACGAGTTGAAGAAGCTTGCTAACTCCAAGAGCCGACCCAATGAGTCATCATCATTCACCTCGTTTGAGGTCCTCTCAGCTCACATATGGAGAAGCTGGGCAAGAGCATTAAACTTACCATCCAACCAAGTGTTGAAACTTCTATTCAGCATCAACATTCGCAACCGAGTCAAGCCGAGTGTGCCCAGTGGTTATTACGGCAACGCCTTCGTACTCGGTTGCGCACGAACAAGCATAAAGGACTTGACAGAGAAAGGTTTAGGGTACGCAGCAGAGTTGATGAGGAGAGCGAAAGAGAGAGTAAATGAGCAGTACGTGAGAGAAGTTGTGGAAATGGTGAGTTCGAGTCAGGCGAGTCCTGACTCAGTTGGTGTGTTGATACTGTCCCAATGGTCAAGGCTAGGATTAGAAAGGGTTGACTTTGGGCTTGGTAGGCCCGTGCAGGTGGGTCCCATTTGCTGTGATAGGTACTGTCTGATGTTACCTGTATATGATCAGAAGGACGCTGTGAAGGTGATGGTTGCGGTCCCCACTAGTGTCGTTGACAAATACGAGTATCTGATCAGGAGCACCAACTCCTGATGATAATGTAATCAATACCGATTGCCTGTTATTTTCATGTTGACTTTTTAAATTCTCTTTTCTTTTTTATTAACTGATTCTAGTTTAGTCAACCAAATTTTTTTTTTTTTTTTGAGAGGAATGTGGTCGTCACACCTGGGGACACGTGGAATTGACCAGAGATTAAAGAATATATACTTCTCTAATCACAAAAAATCATTCTAATTACCTATTTTTTGAATTAGTATACGTAAATCATATGCATCAGAAAAATAAAATGTCTTTTGTCAAACTTAAATTCGTAATCTTCAAATCTTAAAGCCCTATAATTCATGCCGTCCAATTGATTTAAAAATAGATAATTTAAGGCTAAAGCGTTTTTCAGTTTATAAAGAGAGTACGTTAAAAAGGTTTGAATTCGATTTTGAGTCATATTATATGTCTAACATATTACAAAGATGTCAGCATGTATATAGTCAGGAACCTCCATTCTAAATTCCTCCGGATCCTTCTAGAAGCGGGCCGTGACAACATGCTAACCATTTTCTTCCTAGAAATTTTCATTTGTATCCATACATTCATGCTTGGGCTATGAACTTAGACACTGAACCACTAAATTAGGAATTTTTCTGGGTAAGGCCACCAATATAAAACTAAATATTTAAAGAAAATATTCAAAAGATCAATTATAAGTCTTTTAAAATAATAATGGGTAACAACCCCGACATATACAAAAGCTAAATGGCCATACATAACGATTCAATATGAATATGATGACTCCTAATTAAGTAGAGCTTTCTATTTTTGAATTATTTGGGACCTTTTAAAAATTGTATTTACGTGGATTTTGGGTTTACAACCTAATTCCTTGGTTCATGGTTAAAAATTTAAAAATTTGAGGGGCTAACCATTACATAACTTGGGTTACAAAACCATATTTTTGAGGAAAAAAAAATTACCAAATAAGAATTCAGCAATAGATCTAATCGGACATTCGGCTCCGGATTGCTACTTGATTACTTATGTCGCTTACGTTAAGTTTTCTTCACTCAGCTCCGTCCCAAAATCGTAGCAAAGCAAAGATGCGGTAGCCATTTTTGAAATTACTTGTTAACTTAGTAGTTACGAGACCTATCAAGTTCCACTCTTTCCACTTAACCCTCCAAGCCTATACTTCCTATTTTGATTTCCGTCATTGCAATCTTTGGAATTGGGCTTGCCGTTCCAGCATGGCCTTAGTGGATGTTGTATGGCTGTGTCACGCTGTATAGGGGTGACCGTGGACCAGGTGGCCCACCAGGCCACCCAACCCAATCTAGATATTTCAAGAGCTGTGTTACAATTGCGGCCCATATGACTATGCATAGGCTATAAATTTGACATTTTGGTCCAGTACTAATATATTCAGGTTGGATATCAATTAATGCCGAATTAAGGGCAATGCCGAATTTGATGGCCCAATAACCAATTCAGTAATTGTGATGGATTAGGTTAATAAATTAGGTCCAAATAATATTATTAATAATTTAGGCTAAGCTCCCTCATTTGGTGTGTTAATTAACTTTAGTCTTAGCGGATTTCAAGTATATAAAAAAATGCTCCTTATTTTTAAAAATTTTGGATGCATTCCTTGTGTTGGTGGGGTTATACAGTTATTATATATGTCATTACTTATTTTGTTCTCGTCACATTATTTTAACATAAATTTGAGAGATGGGAGTGATATATGAAGTGATGGATCGGTATGGGGGAAGCCATGGAGTTGCATCTCCCTTCCTAAAGTGCTAACAATGGAGTTTTGAGTGTCAGGACTCAGTGATGGCTCACTGGTGAAAGGGTATTACATAGAGAGAGTAAAGAGAATTTTACTGTGAAAGATAATTAGGAAATCATAAAATTTCGTCGGGAAATTCTGACCACAATAAAAAATTAAAGGGGTGCTAAGGTCTTCACTAATGCTTTTGGGCGAACAACACAGCCTTTTTTTACCAAGGAAGGAGCCAAATCCGTACATGGGTCATTAGAAGGGCAGAAATACAAAGGAGAACATCCAATGCAACTTTGGGATGTCTTTATTTCATGGGTATGTATTTAGGTGGATGAAATCCTTAATTTTGAATTATGTCTAGTTTTATGTACGAGCAATGTTATTGGGATCTAATATATTGACCTAATTTACTGACTTAATTCATTATGATATTTGGATTGACTGTGGGGCCCATTAAACATTGGAACTTAGTGTTGATCCAATGGTTCTACTGAAACCACATCATTATATCAACAAATTAGGTCAGATTTTTAAGTCTAAATAACATTACTCTTTATGTACTTATATACCTGTAATGACATATATGTAACTTCTTCTCAATTAAATACTGATGTATCTATTTTGTGGATATATATTCGTATAATGTACCTGAATGACCATATATGTTATTTGTCGTATATGATACGTTGTATTCCTATATAAACACGTATATTTTTATTGCGTGTATGTTGTGAACCTGTCTGACGATTTGTGTTTATGAAGAAAATTAGTGTACCTGTCTAACGATTAGTGCACTTGTCTAACGATGGAAAAAAAGATACATTATGATGACGTGATTTTTTAGAATAAGTGTTTAAATTTGGTGATGATATTGTCGTTATTTTTTGCAAATTTAAAGGGCGTTAGTTATGTCTATTACTTTAACTTTTCAATAGAATCCAAAAAGAAATTGACGAGTGAATATTTTTTGGAATTTTATTGAGCCTGGACCAGCCTCCAAAAAAACTTTATTATTATTGCCAAATTAATCTGAACCAGTTGTAGTGTTACACTCTAATCTTATGTGAATAGGACATTATAAACAAAATGTGTCAATAGATATAAAACATGCATTGAACCAAAATGAAAAATGGTCTCGATTTTTTAGGACAATATGAAATTTAAGCATGCGGATTAATAGGTTTAATGATCACACCTACTGCTAAATGGGTCTCAGTTTATGCTTTGCATTCCATTTGATGATATTGCATGATATTAGTATTTATGCCCTTAGATTAGTTTTGGGGGCCCAAGTATAAGTTTATTTAAGTTAAAATTGAAATAAAATATGATATGATGAACTCTTTTACCAATAAGAACACACAATCTCTTTGAGTTTTTAAGTACACATGTTATGTACTTTTTTATAAGTATGTCTAATAGTTTCTTTACTCTTTTTTTTTTTTCTATTTTGACTTTCAATGGATCACATATATCTTTTCAAAACTTCTCTTTCTTGCTTTAATTTCTCTCTTTTCTCTTCTCCTTTAATTTCTCTCTCCTCTTTCCTCCTTTAATTGATCCGTGTAATTATTATTTTCTCCTTTAATTTATCCGTCTAACTATTTTCGCCAAACAACAATTATTGTATTGGTTTTACAATGCAATGCAAGATTAATTGGGAGCTTCTATTAATTCAAATGACACTAACTGATTAGGTAATCAAATTAAGATACTAATTTAAGTTTAAATAATATTATTGCAACATCAATGATATTGATTTGTGGGTCTCCCAGAGTTGGTTTGCCTTGGATATATGAGATTATTTATTTTGTTGAAGCATTAATAGGGATGGGGTAATATAAGAAAACTTGTAATTTTTTATGGTGGATCCATATTCTCATCATACACTTTCACTGAATAGTATATCTCTTAGTGTGTATGAGTAAGAGATTGACTTATAAATAATAGATCTAACTTGAATTCATAATAGAAAATCATTGAGTGATAGAAAATCTCCATCCCTCTATAGTTTAGGATTTGCATTGGTTCTAAATATAGAGATCATTGGCCACCTCTCACTCTACACAAGTCTTTTGTCAAATTGGAGTTCAGATAATTTATTTTGAATATGATGGAGTTGAGATCGTCAAAGTGACAACGCCCTCCAGATCTACATATGTTGGTATAAGGTTCAACTTTTCCTCTTTTTCCTGTAATGGTGTGACCAAAAAATATATATATAGGTCGATGTGATAGGCATAATCCAATTTTGAATAGATTAGCGTGTATGTAGGGGTATTTATAGGTTGGGTTGATCTATGAGTCCCTTTATTTGACCCAAAAATTAGTCTGATAGGCTCGATATTTGACCCACCCGAGCCCGAACCTAATATCATTTAAGAGAGGGCTTAGGCTTGCCCTCAAACCCATTACCCGGCCCAAAACTTAGCCCATGAACCCGCCCATAAAAACCCAGCCTAAGAGCCTGCGAGCCTCGCTCGCCTAACCTGTCTATCCTTCCGCTTGACCATTTTTTTTTTTTATCAGAAAGTTTAGTGGTAATATATGACTCTACTACTACTATTTAAATAAAATTATTCATTATTTATTTTTTGTCTATTTTAATTCAAAATTATAATTTACAAAAATATTAAGTTAAAATTTTTTTAAATGAAATTATATATATATAAAAAAAAAACCCGTCCTATGAATGGCGAGTTGGGTTACAGATAGCCTATCCTTACCCGAAGTTTGACTCGCCCGATAATTCACATGAGTAGAGAATTGGGCCTACTATCCTATGTAGATGCACTCCGAAAAAAATTTAGTGAGCCTAACACTGTTTGGCCCATGGACACTACCTACATGTATGTGTGGAATGCGTAGAACTTGTCAAGTTTTAAGATGCTCAGACTCAACTCGAATAAAATTGGTATATAAGGTCTGGAACTTTCAAGGAGATAAGTTTGGGATTATTCATCTTGCAAATAAGGAGTGCTTTGTTATAGAAATTAGAATTGCTTACGTTCTAAGGTTTTCAATAATGAAAATTTGACAATCTCTGAGGAGGAGATATATGGTTGGATGATAAATAACAGTGAAGGGATTGAATCAAAGACCCAGAGAGAGAAAGAGAAAGAGAGAGAGTTGATACTTGAACCACTGTTTCTTTATCATCTTTCCTCACCCTGTCTAATCATGGTTTAGATAGTGAAAGTACTGTTTGATTAGGAGCATAGATATAGAAATAGTAAGGATAATACTCTACCCCTAGGATTATGAGCACAAACATCTGTCAAAAATTGGGTTTGTACTTAAACTAGATACACAAATGGACAGAAACACTTTTTTAGCAAATTAATCAAAGAAACAAACAGGAAAAAATGAGATTATATAAACCATTTATTAGAGAAGGTAAAATATAATGCTAGATTTTGCCGTTTCTTATTACTGTATAACTTACTCATACAAGAATCAAAAAAAAAAAAAAACAATTATATTTTTCGTTCCCCCACTTTTTTTAATCAAAATAATTTTTTAGTTGGTAAATCATCAGTTGCGGATAGGGCTGTTAATCAAATTGAGTTACTCGACCTCGGTTTAGATTCGGCTCATTTTTTGCTCGTTCAAACTCAGCTCGTTTTTTAAACAAACCGAATGTAAAAAAAATTTTAGACTTGTCTAGAAAACAAACCCGACAGGCTCAGCTCGAATTCGACAGTGTCGACTTGTTTATGTTCAAATTAATAGTGAGATTTCACCATTCTTTAAAGATCCAATAGTCATATTTTACTCTCATTTAAATTTGGGTTTATCCTTATTTAAATTTGAGTTTGTCTTTTTTTTAAATTTGAGTTTCTCTATTAGAGAGGTTTATACCAAACCAAGTTTTTTATCTTTTTTTTACTCAAATTTGAGTAAGAATTTAGATTTTCATTGAAGATGGTCTAAGTATGACACTACATCACTATTATCACACAATATTATAATCTAATAAAAAAATACAAGTGGACAATGGATATATTTAAGGAGTTGTCTAAAGTAATGAAAAATTAAATTTTAGTAATGTACCGATATTTATTATATTTGTGAATATTTTTATCACTATTGTGGATATTTTTACTTGTTGGAGTTTGACCAAAACTCTCAAAGTGTTTTATTCTTTATTTATTTGGTATTAGTTTTTAATTAGAGTTTTAATGAGTTTAAGATCTATAAAATATTCTAGTTAGTTTAGTGTAATTTAATTAAAGTTGTAATAGGATTGATTTATTAGTTTTTTAATAGGTTAGATGTCTTTAATATTTTAAAAAGTCTTCACTTATAAAAAGTAATGGCAGGAGCTTTTTTGTGTTAATTGAAAATTTTCGGCAGTAATCTTTGAGACCAAGAAATTCACTTGGGTCCACTGTTTTTCTGTTTGTTGTTTTGACGCAAGCTTTTGCTTGCTTTGTCTTCTTCCTTGACATTTTTCTTGATTAATTATTTTGTGTGTGAGATTATTTTGAGTGCTTCAGATATGACAAATAAGAATGAGTTCCTTCAATGTCCGGTTGAAAAATTTGACGGGAGATTAAATTTTTAACATTGGAAAACATAGATAGAGTTGTTTTTCAAGATTATGGATTTTTTAGATATTGTGATAAATGGGTTCACAGATTTCGGAGATCTACCAAGTCACACAAAAGCCCAAAAATATGAATTGATAATTAATCGAAAAAAAGATAGCAGAGTGTTGATGTACATCTATGGAGTAATTGATTCGTCAATTTATGACAAGATTGTTCATGTTTCGTCGGCAAATGCGGCATGGAATGCCTTGATCTATTGTTATATTGGACCCTTCGCAAGCAGTTTGAGCTTCTTCAGATGAAAAAATCAGAGAGTATATCTGATTATTTTTCGCAGACATTGGTTATTGTCAATCAAATGAGAGCCAACAACGAGGATGTGAAGGATCTCCAGGTTATGGAAAAAATTTTTTGGACCTTATCAATAAGGTTCGAATATATTGTCACAGCTATCATGGAGTCAAATGATCTTGATTCCTTGACAGTTGATGAGTTGATGTGTTTCCTGTAAGCCCATAAACAAAGATTGAATGAAAAGACTGAGATTTTAGGAGAATAAGTCTTACAAACTCAGACCAGTTTCAAGAAGGAGAATAATGAATCCCATAACAAATCTCAATCAAATCAAAGGTATCAGCATTCAAATAACCAAGGTACATGGCCAAAATACAAAGGTAATAATTTGAGTGAACAGTGATAAATCCAAAATCAAGTGTCACAATTATGAAAAATTAGGGCAATGTAAAAGGGAGTGTTACAAATTAAGGAGACTTGATAATAAAAACTATCATGCTAAAATTGCAGAGGACCATGATGATAATTCAGAGGTTTTGTTTTTAGCTAATAGTGTAGTGGATGATGTTCGAAAGAACAAGTGGTATTTGGATTCAAATTGCAGTAATCACATGTGTGGTTACAAGAAGATGTTCACCGTTTTGGATGAGCTTTTTCAGTCAAACATTAAATTTGGGAATGCTTCAACCATCCCCATAAAGGGAAAAGGTAAAATTTCTATCAAGTTAAAAAATTGGTCTTTGAATACAGTTGTCAAAAAGGGATATGATATGAGAATTTTTAATGGTATCTATACAATCAGTGACAACTGCAAGAGACTAATAACAAAGATAAATATGGCACTCAATCGTTTGTTTTATTTACAAATTAATTGTTAGAATTTATCTTGTTTTAGTTCTGAAATTTCTGGAGATAATTGGTTATGGTATATGCGGTTTGGACATGTAAATTTTCATAGTTTAAATTTTCTTACCCGAAAAAATTTGATTTTTGGTTTGCCTGCTACTAATATTCTTAGTCAAGTTTGTGGACTTGTGTTTTGAGAAAAAAATATAGGAACCCTTTTCCTGATAAACAAATTTGGCATGCAAAAAGACCCCTTGATTTAATTATTTGTGTTCTGTTGAAGTTCGTTCCAATGGTGGGAGTATATATTTTATTACATTTATTGATGATTTTAGCAAAAAGACTTGGGTGTATATTTTGAAAAATAAATCTGATGTCTATGATACATTTAAATATTTTAAAGTTTATGTTGAAAGGCAAAGTGAGAGAAAAATTAAAGTTTTCAGGACTGACAGAAGTCAAGAATATATGGTTTGTGATTATTTTTTGAGAAATCATGGTATTAAACATCAGTTGACAGACAAGTATACACCTCAACAGAATGGTATGGCATAGAGGAAAAATAAAACTATTATAGATATGATTAAATGCGTGTTAAAATCTAAAAATATGCCTAAAAGTTTTTGAGCAGAAGCTGTTGCTTGTGTTGTTTATGTTTTGAACAAGTCCCTTACCAGAAGTTTTAAGGGAAAAACTCCCTATGATATTTGGAGTGGTCAGAAGCCAGCTATTCAGCATTGAGGGTGTTTGGTTGTATTGTGTATACCCATGTTCCTGATCCACTCAGGAAAAACCTTGAGGACAATGTTGAAAAGTGTATCTTTCTTGGGTACAGTTTTAGTTACAAATGGGTATAAGCTTTATAATTCTATCACAGGAAAAATAATTATTAGTAGGGATGTCACTTTTGATGAGCAGAATGTTTGGGATTGGTCCCAAAAGGAAGACAAGTCAGTCATACTTGTTCCTTTTGATGTTGATGATTCAGTTGGTAATCAGCCGGTTGAATAGTCTCCAGCTGTTCAATCCCTGCATCCAAAGTCATCTAGGCATTCAACGACACATGCCAACTAGATTGGAGGATTATGTTATTGGCATTGAAATTGATCCTTCAGATGAGGATTTGATAAATTTTATTTTATATGCAGATTTTGATCCTGTTTCTTTTAGTGATGTCTGCAGGGAGAAATATTAGGTGAAAGCAATGGATGTAGAAATTCATGCTATTGAGAAAAATAATACATAGGAGATTATTTCTCTTCCCAAGGGAAAGAAAGCTATTGGAGTTAAATGGGTGTACAAGACCAAATACAAGTCAAACGGAGAGGTAGATCGCTTCAAAGCGAGGTTAGTAGCCAAGCGTTACAAACAAAAACCAGGTATTGATTATCTTGAGGTTTTTGCTCCTGTTGCTAAGATTGATAATGTTCATATGATTATTTCTCTTACTGTGAATAATTCTTGGAAGATTTTTCAAATGAATGTGAAATTTGCTTTCTTGAATGATGTCCTTGAGGAGGAAGTTTATGTTGAGCAGTCTGCTGGTTATAGTGAATAAAATGGAGGAAAACAAAGTCTATAAGTTGAAAAAGGCTTTGTATGGGCTTAAACAAGCCCCTAGAGTTTGGTACACTTGGATTAATTCTTATTTTGTTGAGAATGGTTTTCAGAGATGTCCCTTTGAACGCACTTTGTATGTCAAAACCAATTCCCATGGAGATATTATTATTATGTGTTTGTATGTGGATGATCTTATTTTCACAGGGAATAATTTAAAATTAATTAAGAAATTCGGAGAGGCAATGATTTCTCAATTTGAGATGACTGATATGGGTTTGATGTCATATTTTCTTGGAATCGAGGTCAATTAGATAGACAGTGAGATTTTTATTTCCAAACAGAAGTATGCTAGAGATATCCTTAAGCGGTTTATAATGGATTCTTGCAATCCTATTTTGACTCCAGTTGAAAAAAGATTGAAATTGGGTAAAGATGAGAATTGCGAGTTAGTGAATCCCACATATTTCAAACGGTTAGTGGGAAGTTTACGTTATTTGACTTCCACTACACTTGATATTATTTTTGGAGTTGGTCTTATCAGCAAATACATGGAGTCTCCACGTCAATCCCATTTGCAAGCAGTTAAAAGAATTTTGAGGTATGTTAAAGGTACCATGATTTTTTTTATTCTCCTACAAGTTCTTGTGAACTTGTAGGGTATACAGATAGTGATTGGGGATGTGATGTGGAAAAAGCCAAAAGTACTTCAGGGTATTGTTTTCAAATTGGTTCAGAAATTTTTTCCTAATCTTCAAAGAAACAATAAATTGTTGCTCTTTCTACCATTAAAGCAGAGTATAATGCAGCCACCAGTTGTGCTACTCAAGCAGTGTGGTTGCGTCGTATGCGTGGATTTTTGCAGTATGCACAGAAAATTCCTTCAAAGATTTTATGTGACAATAAATCAGCTATTGCTTTGTTAAAGAATCCAGTTTTTCATGGGATGACCAATCATATTCATGTCAAGTACCATTATATTCATGATTTGGTTATTGATGGTAAGATTAAAATTTTGTATTGTCAATCCGATGATTAGATTGCAGATATTTTTACCAAGCCACTTAAGTCTGATGCATTTATGAAGCTTAAGCGGATGATGAGGATGATCAAGATTGAAGAATTTAGTTCAAGGGAGGCTGTTGGAGTTTGACCCAAACTCTCAAAGTGTTTTATTCTTTATTTATTTGGTATTAGTTTTTAATTAGAGTTTTAATGAGTTTAAGAGTTTTGACCCATAAAGTATTCTAGTTAATTTGGTGTAGTTTGATTAAAGTTATAATATGATTGGTTTATTAGTTTTTTAATAGGTTAGATGTCTTTAATATTTAAAAAAGTCCTTACTTATAAAAAGTAATGGCAGGAGCTTTTTTGTGTTAATTGAAAATTTTCGGCGGTAGCCTTTGAGACCAAGAAATTCACTTGGGTCCTCTGTTTTTCTGTTTGTTGTTTTGACGCAAGCTTTGGCTTGCTTTGTCTTCTTCCTTGATATTTTTCTTGATTAATTATTTTGTGAGTGAGATTATTTTGAGTGTTTCATATTATTTTGAGATTCTATATTATTATTATTGTGGTACTGAAAAAAATGGTAAAAATACACAATAATGATTAAAAACCCAACAAAAGTGGTAATTTTTTTTTGTACCAAGAAAAACGGAAAAAAATAGTTATCACAACAGTAGTAAAAATACTCATAACAGTAGTAAAAATACCCACAAAAGTGAAAAATCACACCAAAAAAAAAAAAATTGTGATTATAAAATGACCCACAAAAATTATAAATTTTTTTTTTAAAATAATAAAATTTAGAGGTATAAAATCAATTTTTATCTTAATAGCATAGTCTAGTCCTGTATTTAATGAAACCTACTCATCTACATCCTAATTTATTATTAGATAGTGATGATATTATATTAGGTGATGTGGTGTTACCGTAAAATTCAATACTTAACAGCCCGTAAGTTTCCTAATTTCTTACATTTAAGTTTCCCCACACGGTCCGCATGCCTATCTAACTCTCCAGTTCTTACAATCACAGCCGTTACTTGATTTTCCGGTACAACTACTTAATGTAAGAAATCAGGAAACTCCAATCATTCAGTCATGTCTGCCCCTCTCCTAACCATCCCACCGCCACCACCACTATCACCACCATTACGGTTTAAGTTGTAACCGTGACTGAAACCACCACAACCCACCAATGGCTTCATCCCAAGACTCTCAACCATTCCACTGGCACTACAATGATTTCGATGACCAGAACTTCCAAATCCGTGGCCGAACACTCTTCTTCGTCATCGTCCTCTTCTCTCTCATCGTTCTAGTCAGTCTTTTGATCCTCTACGCCCGTTGGGTCTGCCGCTTCCGCCCTCCCTCCGGCTCCGATTTACCTCACGCGCCGCCAGCTCCGCCACAAGGGCTTGACCCCGTCACAATTCATAGCTTGCCAATCATATTGCATCGATCATCGGCAACAACAACAACAACTAGTCTCAAAGAAGTTGAGTGCTGTATTTGTCTGGGTATATTTCAAGATGGTGACAAAGTAAAGGTTTTGCCGGAGTGCCACCATTCTTATCATTCTCAATGCGTGGATAAATGGCTCAGAACTCAGTCGAATTGTCCACTTTGTCGAGCTTCTCTCCAAGGCCATTCTGCTGTTTGACTCGGTTTTACCCAAATCATTACCTGCAAGTTTTTTCTTCAGCTTTTATGAGATAATTATTTTGTGTAATTATGATAGTCTAAATTATTTCAGCAAATATATATATATATAGTATGCGACCTTGTGAGTACTTACAATCTGCTGCTGTGTGCACTGCAATTATCATATGCCTACATCAATTTGTGCTTGAACTAGGTGTCTCTGTTTGATGAATTTCTTGATTGAATTGTTTGTTTATTCCCCCGGATAATGTATGTAGAACATCGTCCCTGGTCATTTAGCTATTTGAAAAAGGATAAATATGCCTGTTTTGGCTTTGATTCCTTTGTTGTTTGGCTGGGCCAAAGTTCTGATCCCTACAGATAAAGTGTGAGAAGTGAGACTATTGATTTGTCCATGTGTTTGTCATCCCGTTTCCTTCACGAATCATTAGAAACTCGATAACCCGTAATGGTCCTCCTCAAAGTCCACTTCCTTTAGTATGATTCCCCTAGTAGTTTTAGTATTAAAGAAAAATCTGACTCTTGGCAATGGTCTTGTGTTGGATCTTTTTTTAATTCATGGCAAAAGAAAAACTAGGAATCCCTTTTTCTTTTTCAATCTTTCAAAAATGTAATAACTATGATTTGTTGTGGGTAAACTCTTATTATCTAACTCTGTGGGAAAAAGCACCGTGAATCTCAATATAGGGAAGGTGGACAGGGTTACATGGCGTAATTAGAGAGTTGATATAGTTTTGAGCTTCTACCTGTGAGAAGCATATATTTTTTTTTATCTTGGGAGTCAAATTCTGCTTAAATTGCCATTGTCATTAATGGATTGAAGAGGGGTATTTCCTTAAATTTAAGGATTCAAGAACCAACACTAGGTTTGGATTGTCAGACATACTTATTGTAATTTGATTGACGGGATCCAACAGTGGAGGAGCTTGGGCAATTCATGATCTTCTAATGCACTATTGCAAGCACCTTTTGGCCGATTCAGGATTCCATGTCACTCTAAAGGGTGAAAGTTGACTCTGGTGTAGTTAAGTTGAATCGCATTGGAAGCTGCAGGCACAGAATCTTCTTATGAAAAATAAGGTAGGGTCATCACTGGTCCGATTCCATGCCTCTTTTCTCAATCCGAAACAAGTAAGTCATATAATTAATATAAGCTTGTAAGATGGCATATTCTTTGAAGCTATGCATAGAGTACTTGATTCATCTAAAGTTACACCTTTCATCTGATAATCTGTTTGCCATGCCGTGACATACTTAAGTTGCTGTCACGGTTGATAAAGCTTTGGAGCATCTTTCTCCCATGGTTAAAATCAAGCTTGTCAAAATTAGTACTAATGTAGCTGCTACTTGGATGCTGGTCTCTTTTAAGCATAGATGGTGCCCTCTGCAATGGAGCTGTTTAGGTCTAAAATAGCAAAACTAAGGAAATGAATACCATAGTACAAACTACAATTGACAAATATGAACTGATGAACTGTGAGTAGGGAGACATAATAGTTGCTTTGACTGATCTGCCCACAAGAGTGAGGTTTGTTTTTGCACAGTTTGTACTTTGAGATAGCATGGCACATTGACAATTCACTATTGGATGTCATGTGGAAGAGTAGCATATTTTCGTCGCTTGCTCTATCTAGCAAAATGGACATGCATACTCTGCTATTGATGCTAATATTGCTGTGATATAGGGTTATCACTCCTTATTGCTTCTTTGTTTGCAACGTTATGGTCTATTATCCTTTGCCTCACAAAATCAAAGTCTTGTGTGGCAATAATGCATGCAATTTGATGTGATGAAATGTATAACAAACTATCGGTTCGGTTTTGTTGCTAGACAGGTGCTATGGCCATTTTCATGCAGGAAATACAGGACATTCACATTGGAACTCTGGTGTTCTTCAGGGTAGGTGAGTAAGTGTGAACATTGTGCATTGGCGGCTAAGAAGTTGTTCCTTCCTGGTTAGGTAGAACCCTTTTAGTAAAGTGCATTGCTGCCAGCATCTTCAAAAGGGAGGTTGGTCACACTGTGTTCCCCCAAAGATTGAATGCTCAAAAAAAGGAACTCATGAGTCATGACTCTTGGCACCCCATGTTTTTAAGGGTAAATTAGCTTATTAAAACGGGGTGAGATCCCCTCTAATAATTTTTTTTAATTATTTTCTTAATAGATTATTTATCACACATTCAAGCGAGTTTTATTGTGTACAAATAGATTTCTCACTCTTTAATGGTTAATAATCCGTCGAGATTAAAATTGGAAAGAAACTTTATTGGACGGGATCAGGATGGATAATAATGTATAGAGACAATGGAAATTGGAGGGTGTCAATGTATTGTAGAATACAAATCAAACTTAGTAACACTTTTTTTAGTTTGCACTCCACATTTAACCCAATTTTACTCCACATCAGTGTAATTATTACATCTCATCAATTTCTATTCTTGAGCAAAGAGGAATGGCCTAGTGGTTAGTGTCTTCAAGGACGCTTCAAGATAATTTGAGGTCTAAAGCCAAAAAAAATCCTAATTGGAGCCTTTTATTTTTAATATTAATTTATTTTTAATTTTTTATGTAAGGGAGATAGCAGAAAGATGTGATAGTCTTGTTGAGAAATATGTTTGAACTTTTATTTTTATTTTTTACTACAGAAAGAGAGCGAGAGATAGTTTAATTTTAACTTTTATTTTTTATTTTTTACCAAAAGAGAGAATGGTTAAGAGTAAATATGAGTTGACTTTTAAGTATTTTTTTTTATTTTTTTAACTTTTGTTTTTTAGGTTTCTAATGTTTTGAATTGGATCATGAGCTCAAATTATTGTAATAAAAAAAATTTAGGGCTTAAAATTATTTGGATTTATATTTTTTTGTGGATTAGTAATGTACTTTAAATTATGGGGCCTTTTAAGAATTTGGCCTAAAACTCAGGCTTTATTTTTTGGATTTTTTTGGTGTGAGTACATTTTTTTAGACTTATTTGTATGAATAAGTATTTTACTCTATTAAGTTCAATTTTAATAAAATATCTTGTGATTAGGTACAAAATTTAAATGACATTTGAATATTTTTTACTTACTTACACTTCCTTAAATTATGTATAATTTTTATTCTCGCCGTCTCTTTCTCTCTCCCCTATTTTTTCTCCATCTCTCTCTCTTTCCCCTATTTTTTCTCCATCTCTCTCTCTTTCTCCATTACTCTCTCACTATCTCTTCCCTTTTTCTCTTCATCTCTCTCTCTCTCTCCCCATTACTCACCATATATCTCCCTTATTTTCTCTCTATATCTCCTATTGATAATTTATTTTCTTTTCAAATATGTAAAAATTTGATTTGATTTTTTTCATCTCTCTCCCCTATTTTTTTCTCTCTTTCACTCTCTACCCTTATTTTATCTCACCGTTATTCTCTCTCCTTATTTTTTTCTCTCTTTATATCAACATTACAGTTGCTTTATAATACAACAAACAACTACTCATGTGTTATAATAAACTAAATAGTTACACCAAACAATTACACAAAATTATGATATCAACTCAATTTATCATTAAGTTGTTTACATAAACTAAAGAGTTGCATCATTTAATATCACGACATGATTACACCAATTATATATATCAAATTTGGTATAATGGTGAAATCTTTTGTGTAATGATAAACTCAAATTGATGTATATAATTATGTAACCATGTCGTGATACTAAATGATGTAACTATTTGATTTATATAAACAATTGAATGACAAATTGGGTTGATGTTGTAATTTCGTGTAATTGTTTAGTATAATTGTTTGGTTTTATTAGAACGCATGAGTAATTGTTTTGTATAGTATAACTTATAAGGTAATTGTAACTAATTGGTGTAATTGTGTTATTGTAACATTGATATAAGTAGAGAGAGAGAGAGAGAGAGAAAAGTAACGGTGAGAGAAAATAGGAGAGAAAGTGAGAGAGAGAAAAAAAAAGGGGAGAGAGATGAAAAAATTAAAAAATCTTTACATATTAGAAAAAAAATAAATTATTAATGAGAGATAGATAGAGAGAGAGAGAGAGAGTGAGAAAATAATGAAGTAATAAATGGTCTTTTAGTGTTTTTTCAAAAAAAATGCACTTAGAGCCAAATAAGATTTTTTAATGTAGTTTAACTTAATTAAATCCAAATCTTTGTACCGACTTCTAAATTCCTCTTGTTTTTTATACTATAAGCCGACCTTGAGTGTCTTTTTCGTCTTTTCTCCTGGTGCAAAGTTCTAAGCAGTGTTTATCAGAACCGGACTGGACCGGCCGGTCAGACGAGTTCAACCGCGAACCGGGACCTAGACCGGTCCGATTCCCTAGTTGGACCACGTAAGGTAGTGAATCGGCTATAAATCGAAAAATCGGCTAGTTTTTATAAAAAATCGTGAACCGGCGGTTTTATAAAAATCGGACGGTTTAATATCCATTTAAAAATTATATTACATAAATAAATTAAACACAAATTTGTACAGGATTTGAGGCTTTTTTTTGCCCTAAATCGCAGAACATAAGACACCACCACCACTAGGCTCCAGCGACATCAAGGCCTCAGGCGACTTCCGGACTTCAATTGCGATCAGCGGCATCAACCACTACGATCAGCGACTAGGGAGGGATCTTCAACTACGATCTTCGTCTGCAACTAGCGATCAGTCACTGCGACCAGTGATCTTCGTCTGTGATCAGCAAACCCAAACTGCGATTAGCCACTGCGACCAGCGATCTACGACTACGACCAGCGAACCTAGACAGCGATCTTCGATTGCGACTGCGACTGCGACCAGCGAACCCAGACAACGATCAGCGACTCAGGCAAACCCAGCGAATAAAACTATGGTTTGTGTTTTTGGGCATAATATGATCTAACTAGGTTTGTGTTTGTGTTTTTGACTGTGAGTCTGTGACAGTGTGACTACATCTTTTATTTTTTAATTTTTTAGTATGATGTGTGATGTTTGTTTAATTATTTGGTGTTTAATTCTGCACATTATTGGGTGATTTTGCATATTGTTGGGTATGTGAAGTTTTCAATTTCTGTTATGTACTTGGATCTTTAAAGTTCAACTGACACAGGTGTTTCTTTTATTTAACTTCATTAATTTTATGACAAATTGTATGCATTTTAGACATATTTTATATTTTTTAGCTAAATTATTATGTTTTATAATTATTATATATATATATTTATTTTTTTATTATATGGCCAGTCCGACCAGTAACCCACCGGTTGAACCAGTGAACAATTGACCCAGTTCCCTAGTCGGTTCGATGACCAGTCCAGTTCTGATAACATTGGTTCTAAGTATCACCAAGGCTCCTCCATTGTATGATTAGTGAACAAAATAAATAGATTAATGGTGTTTTTTTTTTGGATATTTAATTGTGTCTATTGACATACCACTAATTCGATCAATAAACTATAAATTTAGATATTATGAGTTTGAATTTTATCAATTCTTTGGGACCAAACAATGAAAGATATATTTCTCATAAATACGTTAGTCTTGTTGTGAATGATTTATCTTTAATCAAATCACGGAAAAGATTAATTGAGGTATATATATATATGTTGGTGCAAACACTCTCACCGCTGAACAACCAAAAAAAAATACGTAACTCATAGTCCGGCTATGAACTGAATATTTACTCAATGTAGATCTGGCCCAGTTAAAAATCCTTTTATGCTAGAAAATTCAAACAATGTCAAATTAAAAATTCGCATTTTCTTCCTACAAAAAGAACTAAACGAGTTTGTCATTTTAGAATTATTCATATTTAGTATTAATCTAACTTCTTTATGACTCATATTTCCTATTGTATAATTTTCGAAATCATTGTTGAGAACTAATTAATTATAAATTAACGTATTATGTCAAAAGTAATTATCCCTATGCAAGGTAATACGACAATTTCTTATTAGAAAAATTAAATAATAATAAAATTATATATAACTTGTGTCAGCATGTTTGTTTCTTTTAACTGAGAAAAGAGAGAGAGAGAGAGACGATCAGTAGGAAGCCGTGGCAGAGGCACGCATGGGCCAGGGGGTATGGGCTCACCCTAAGTTTTTTTATTTTTTGGCCTATGTATTTTTTTAATATCTTCAATTATGGCCATCTGGATGACTTTAAATAAATAAAATTGGGTCTCTTGAGAGAACAAATCTCTTGATTAATAGACTAAGATAAAATAGAATGAATTATAAAATTTCTTAGAATCAACAAAAGAAATTGGATTAAAAAAAAAGTCTGACTCACTTTATTATCAAGTTCTCTCCAAAAGCACTAAAACAAACAAAATACCAGTAATCAGTGCAGTGTCGTTCACTATAATTTTCAAACTTTGATATTGATATTACTAGTTGTGACTTTGACATTAATATTTTGATCACATTATTTTTTGTAAAGGGTTATAATTAACCTTTTTTTAATTATTTTTTTTGTTTGCATACGTATTGTATATTTACTTTTGGTCTATCTATATTTAATTAATCTTTAAGTATTAAATATGATATAAAAAAATAAAAATGTATCACATTATTTTTACTTATTAGAGGACAAAATAAAACTTATAATTAGAGTGTGTCACTTGAACATATTTCTGGCTTCGCCACTGATAGGTAGTAATCACCTTAACGTGACTATGAGAGGTCTTTATTATAGAATATTTTATTTGAGTCATAGTTACTAACCCGAAAGAATAGTTGGTTGCCACCAAACCTCGCAAATTCCTGAGTTTGTTTTTACTGAAATGTTTTGTTTTTCAAAATTTTTACGAACTTTTGAATGGACCGAGCTAAATGGGCCGGGCCAGCTGCCCTAGGGGGCTGGCTAAAAGGACTTAGCAGTTAGCGGAACCCTAACTTGTGGGGACCACATACTTAGGTGCTCACTATAAATTGTCGCAAACCCCTCGAGGGTTCAACATTCTCTCTCATTTTCTCCGCACCACTGTTTGTACTGACGGCTAGGGTTTTGGTAGAAGGAAGCAAAGGAAGAGCCTTGGCAGGAGCTCATCGTCATGAGGGCTAAGGTAAGTTCATCTACAAATCTGGATCCTATACATGTGCTTTGTTTCTTTGGTTTGATCTGACGAACTGTTTTCCAATTTTTCAGTGGAAGAAGAAGAGAATGAGAAGGTTGAAGAGGAAGCGCCGAAAGATGAGGCAGAGATCTAAGTGATTAGGACTACTACCTTATTAAGCAGATCGACTCGTTTTGATCTTTGTTTTTTATTATAGCTTTGGTTTTCTAAACTCCATTAGCTGTACACGTTTGTTTTTCTCTTTGCTTTTTGTTTCTAACCTTTCGTAATTGAATTATCTAGTTCCTGATGGCTGTGATGATGAGTAGCTTGCGATTTAGCCTGGATTATTCTTTTTGGAGTATGCATTTGTTTACTAATATTGCTTAGATCGATTTAAGTTGCGGATAGAAACCCTATCGTTGCTCTGTAGAGTTTAGGATTCTGGGTGGCGGGTTCGATCCTTGTTGTTGCCCTCCCTGTGATAGTGTCTGACCCAAAAAAAACAAAAGTTCTTATTTGTTGTTCTCTATCCGATTTCCAATTTCTTTGTCTGATTCTATGAACAATCGCTTTCGTGAGGCGTTGCGTTCGTTGTTACCCAACGGACGTGTCAATGAAAGCGTAAATTAAACATCAATGCCGACACCTGTCTTTTCTTCTTACAGCTACATCTCTGGTTGTAGTCTGTTCATTGGTCGGCTTGTGAAATTTCTCTGTTTTGATACTGATTTATGTTGTTGTTGTTGCTTCTTACTGGTGAACTCTCTGAATTTGAAAGTGAGAGATGTTCATGTTTCCGAAGCATAGATCAATTTGAGGAAAAAAAACTCTTTACCGGTTTTAAACAGTGCGATGTATTCCTATATTATCTTGTTGCATCGTGCTACCTGTCTTCTGGTATATTGTTCCTCCTGCGAGGTTTTTTTCAGCTAAATAGACTTGTTGTTTGATTCTGTTATGTTATTTGTCATTCCAAATGGAGCATCCGAATTTTTTGGCTGTATTGTCTTGTCCACCTACAGCCTTCACCCCATCTCGAACCTAAAAAACTTGAACCTCCTAGCCTAGGAGGTCCAAGTTTTTTCATCAATACATGCTTAGATGGTCATGAATGTATGGTTCTGCCATGAGTTGTTAGTGTTGATGTATATAGGTAGATATATTGGTAACACATCCCATAAATGTAGTAGCCACTTCTTGTCGAATTGAGAAGGCAGAGTGTTATTCTTTGTATTGTCTTTAAACTTAGGTCGATGATGGTGCTTTCATTTGATGCATGTACATTATGCTAGTAGGGGGATAACCTTTTTCTTCCAAGATCTTCAGTTTTAGAACTCAATCCTCTGTTGATTTGTGGTGAAACCCTATACTGGATCTAATTCAAATTTGTAATGGTTATTAAGTATGGAAATATTCAATAGCTGGGGAATTGGGTGTAACTTGTTGAACTTTGCTTTACAGGAAAACTGCATGTGTTAATATTCAAGAGCTCGTTTTAATTTTTCATGTGTTAATATTCTAAGATGTTTTTAGCCCAAATAATGGGTGGATTTTGTTTTCAACAGTGCATTTATATAGCATCTGATGGCACAAGTGTGACTAATTATGTTGAACACATTTATTCCAAACCCTAACTATTGGGAATATTCAATTATGAAAATTTGATATTTTGCCTTTTGAGAGAACCGAGCGTGCCTTTGTTCTGTGCTGCTTGTGTTCCGTTGCGGGCATAAACTAAAACGAGCTCTTTCTCTTCGAGTGAAATTCTCTCTGTTCTCTTGTGCTCATGAGGGCTCTCACATTGTTTTCTTTCCATTACACAGATGGGAGGATTTAATTGAGTATTATATTCGGTTGTAATCGATAATTTTCCCCCAACTTAGCATCAAACTTGAGATCTAATTTAGAATCTCTTTTATTGCTCTGAATTAAAGTTTTTGAGGGTAAATTACATTTTACTCCCTTGATGTTCGTTCAAATAACTATTGGACCCCTTGTGTGAAAAACAACAATCTACTTCCTACTGTTTTGATTGTCAGTAACATGCCCTTTTCTGTTAGTCTACCGTTAGGAATTTGTTAATAATTTGATGATGTAAGCAATTCATAATTCCTAAGTACCAATTCTAAATTTCTAGATCGCACATACATTTATTTATTGCCAAACAAGTCCTGTTTATGTTGGACTCAAATTATGCTTTTTTTTTGGTAAGTAAACCCAAATTATACTTGTTTCCAAATAAACTTGTCATTTATACTCTTTCAACTGCCTCCCCCACGCCCTTCCGCTTGAATTCAATCAGCCACTGCATGGCTCTCACCTTAACCCTTCCCCTCATCTCCTCTCTTTCTCTTCTACATGGTTCACAGCCTCTCCACCGTCAGACACGACCACCATGCAAGCATGCACCTTGGATCAACCAGTGTAATGGACGAAGATGGCGACAGAGAGATGAAAGGCGACGAATCGCAGACTTAATCTAGCATAGCCAAGGTGATCACCGTCTCTGAAGTTCGGTCACATCCCAATTCTATCAACACTAAACAAAAGAAAGAATTTCTTTGCACTAGAATCAACTTTATCAGTTGACTAGTGAAGTGGGTTATTTTGGTGGTGCTTGTGACGTATGAGAATTTGCTTTGTTATCTCCCTAGTCATTTAGGTTGAATTTACGTTGAGTTGTAATTAAATTTAACTAATTTTTTGTTGGGCGACAGTGAAATCGGAGAAGATGGTTTTTGACGAAAAAAGGGACCGAAGGTTATTAGTCTTTTAACAAATTTCGGCATGAAAACAATACAAATGTGAGAGGGGAAGATAGTGTTATTTGAATAAACTTCATAGGAGATGGATGTAATTTACCCCAAGTAAAATCTTCTTTATTCTAAATTTGTGTCGTTGCCAATGGGAGCCCATCTATTTGTATGGTTTAACATAATTCTGCCAAGGTTCAGCATATTTAAAATCGTGTGTGCCATTGTCATTGGTGCAACAAAATAAATAAGAAATTTAACCCTTGTATCAAGCTCAACGTTTGAAAAACAAAAAGAAATAAATAAGTACTCCACGGTATTGAAAAAAAAAATGGTATTGTACTGACATTACAATTTTTATGCAATTTTTACAATTTTTATAATTTAAAATTATAATTTAAATTTTAAAAGTTTAACCCGAAAAATTGTACATTGTAAACAAATTATAAAATTTGTATCAAAACCAACAAAAAATTATAAAATTTGAAAGTATGGTACAAAAATTTCTTTTTGAGTATCAGTCTTGTGTAATAAATAAAAGGTGGGGTTGTTCTCACCCCATTAAATTATAAATCATAAAACTACTAAGTTTATTCAATCTATATTCACCCAACTTAATAACTATGTCCACCACATTCTATACCTCCTTATTAATAACTAAATTTATCTCAATCTTTATTTTTAGGGTTTATTTGTATACTCCATTTCACATAGTCTATACAAAATATATTCAACTAGATTATTAATTAAAATTGAATAAACAATTATGTATAAACTGTGTGATTCATGGAGGGAGACTTGATGATCTTTTCTTTTTTTTTGCTTTTCAAGAAACTTAGCTTCAGATGTGACCTCCAACGAAAACTCCAAGAGATTTCTTTTTATGCATTGAGAAAATTGCGTGTGAATAAAATCTTTTTCTATGTGAATTGCTTCAATTGGCAATTAAAAAAGGAAGAAAGAGAAGCGCATAGTGGAATCGGAGTATTATATCGACGATGAGATCGAAGAAGATAGAAATCGGACGATGACAGTTGAAGCAATTTACGTGAAAGAACCCCAAAGTAAAATCCAATTAAGTATATTTTGTATATAGACTGTGTTAGATGGGTATATAAAGAAACCTTAAAAGTGAAGATTGAGATAAATTATATTATTAATGGGGTGAATATAGAATATAGTGAACTTAGTTACTAGTGGGTTGGGTATAAAAATAATGAATAGTCTCACCCATTGATAAAATTAGGGTTAATGTCACTTTACATCCTGAAAGATATTTCGATTCTCAATTTATACTCTCAAATATTAAAAATTTTAATTTACACATTTAATATTATGAATTAGTAGTAATGTGGACCTTGTTCAGACTGTCGTTCAGTTTTTTTGTCATAAATTGTAACACATGAGTTACAAGTGTTTCGGGTATGAGGATGAGGTGAATTCATCGCTACAGATCTTTGTCTGCGATTAATTTGACATTATTTTATGTATCAAAAATAAGATTTCATTAATCAAATGAAGTTAAGTCTATCATGTGCAGTTCACATGAGACGCTAACAGACTGTAAATTTATACATATGCCCATAACCAAAGAACTTGTAGCTCACATTCTTCAATTTGTGACGAAAATTGAATGGTCGTCTGGACAAGGTTTACATTGCTATCAATTCATAACATTAAATGTGTAAATTAAATTTTTTAATGTTTGAAAGTACAAATTAAAAACCGAATTATTTTTCAAGGTGCAAAGTGACATTAGCCCATAAAATTATGATTGAAACCTCAAATAACTGAGAGACTAATGGACTAATCCATATTTTAATTGAAAGTTGTGGGACCCACATTTGAGTGGTCCCTATCGATTGATTGAGATTAAAGTTGACAATGACCCTAATTTCATCTTCATTGATTACAAAAATAAAAGATCAGAGAGGTCAGAAAAGAAATAATCAACCAAAAGAAGAATAATAAAGAAAATAGGGAGATGAAAGAAACAAAATCAACCATTCAAGAGATAATACTTACACAATTTCCTTTTTACGGATCACGGATTAAACCCATTCCTAAGCCCAAGACGAAGCCCAAACCCAAACCCAAGCCTTTTTTTTTTTTGGTACATCGAAAAGTAAAAAGAAAGAAAAAGCTAGATAGAGTTTCTAGCAAAAACAACACTAGTCATGTCTGCTAACAAAAAATTAGCCAACTGGGAAGGGATAGCATCAAGCTCAACAAGCACATCCAACTGCTGGACACCGAGATTAGCCAAAATATCAGCACACTGATTGTCTTCTCTAAGGGTGTGAACTATTGGAATCTGTTTCATTTCCATAATCCTTCTGCAGTGAGATATGACAGCTCGATTGGGGTGGGTAGCCTCCGGATCCATGGACAGGAGCTTGGTTGCTTCAAGTGAATCTGTTTCCACAATTATCTGAGTAATATTCCTTTTCTGAACCTGCTCCAGCCCCTTCTGAATTGTCCATAGCTCAGCTTTTAAGCTCGTGGAGTCATCCATTCTCCTGTAGAAGCCCACGATCCACTTTCCTTGATCATTTCTTATGATTCCTCCTATTCCTGCAGGGTCTGGGTTTCCTTTTGAGCATCCATCTGTATTAAGTTTATTCCAACCTGTATGAAGAAAAGACCAAGCAATAAGACAAGGGAAAGTAATAGCAGGCTCCTATTGAGCATTCTGAAATGCTTTGACAGAGTCCAAGGCAAGGAGCCACGCTCCCCTAGCAACCACTCTAGATAAGGTTAAAATTTTTAAAATGCTTTCTCTGTTCCTATCTTTTCATATACACCATGACACACATGCACACATGATTGGCCAACTAATACCTTTCTAGTACATACTCTTTCTTGTCTTAAAGTTCAAGTTAATCCAATTATGTAACCCCTCTATGTTGATATCCTATCCATTGGACAAATTGAAAAACTTCCACACTCTTTGAGCTTTAGGACAGTTAAAGATCACATGTAATGATGTTTCGTCGGGGTGTTGGCATCTAGCGCAAGAGGCTTCTCCAACCATTTTTCTTGAGACTCTAAGGTTATTAGTGAGAAGTCTTGAACAATCCACCGTCACCTCTCCAAGCTTTTCTTTAGCCCGAATACTATTAATGTAACTCCGGACCTCGTATGCTATCATGTGCCCCATGAGCGTCAACAAACACGTCTCTGGCTCTTCAATCTCCACCGTCGATCTCTCCTCTTCCCCTCTACCACCTTTTCTTCTCCTTCCGGCTAGACAACCGTCACCTCCCCCGGCAATGAAAACGTAAGCCACGTCTTAGGCCCATCGCAACACCTGTCCTCCGGCGACGCCGCCAAACTCAGCCTCTTCACAACCGAGTCAGTCTCAAATGACCCAGTTGTCGAAAAAACCCGGTCTCTTCGTCTCCGAGTTCGAGTCAGAAGATAACTTAACATTTCGTCTTTGGCGGCGTGCGACCTGCAAGAGGAGCGCAATAGTGGCCCATCTGTTGCCAATTATCCTCTGCCGAAGTACATGGGCGGTGTTGCACTTCCGGCCTCAACTGGTTGCACCACCTTAGTCGGCATGATTTTCTAGACCGGCCCGTTATGCCGGCGCTTATCAGACACCAATTGCGAGGGCCGTGTCCTTCTCCTAGCTTCAACAGAGTTTCATCTTCTTGTGGACTCCATGAACCCCTTGATCTTAGCCCCACCTTCTGTTCCCATGACTTCATTCTCTGTATATATACAGTCGGGCTCGGAGATAGGAATATGGAAGAAATGACATATGATTATGAATTAGGGTCTATGTAAAAAAGAGGAGAGAAAGAGAAAGGTTTTGGAGAGGAGTTTGAATTGAATGAAGCCGTCGTTCTGCCCTGTTTGGTTCATTGGGTTTTGGTGGATTCATAGAATGAGTTTTTTTTTAAAATGACTTTGCTGTGTCTTCTTTATTATTATTATTATTGGACCAATAATAAGTTCAAATGTTTAATAAAATTCACAATTAATTCAAAAGTTATAATAAATTAATTCTATAAATTAAATTTCAATAACATTACCCTTTTTCAAAATAGTTTAATAGACTATCTTATTCTTTGGTTGCATAGATTGTGGGCTTGGGATTTGAACTTCAGCCAGCAACAAACCCATGTGTAAAATTTATGTACGAGCCAATGTTTGAGTACCAGGCACTATGACACTAAAATAACCCATGTCAGACTTTTAGGAAAAACTCGAACAATCTTTAACAAAAAGGTACATGTACTCAAAATTGACACAGATGGGTAAGTAGAGAATTTTTAAGAGCGTGAGATAACTCTCTATAAGAAACTCGGCAATCCTATTTATATTTGCGTCATTTACTAAATATAGAATTATATATAATACATTGTTAAATCCCATGAACAAATTTTAAGAATTGAATTTAGAAAAGTTTCATAAATCCAATCCAATTTCTCTCTTACAAATTATCCAAACAGCCCCCAAAGTGCTCGCTTATCGACAAAACTACTCTTGGTATGAAGAGCGTTTTTATAATTATCCCACTCTTTTATTATATTCATTTTGAATTACGCACGCAAATGTCGTGTGCAAAGCCCCTAGTAGGTTATCATAGAGGTTAGACATTGTCTTTTACATATCTGTAGTACTCTCTTTGTCTCTCAACCATCCACTACCCCCATTCACCAGTCATAACTCTATTAACCACACCAAACCATCTCTCCTTACTCCCATGTCTCTTCCCCTCACCCTCTCTCTAATTCAGTCTTTGCAATCACGCATACAGATAACTCTGTGCAGGAGCAACTATTATGAAAGAATTTGACTGAAAGAAGGTTAATGAGGAAAAAAAAACCAAGAGAATTAAGCATTGATAGAAGAAAGATTGGAAATTGGAAAGTAGCTAAGCCTTCTAAATATTTTCTCGAGCTTTTTCCAAAAATTGTATTGGTCACCCCTACACATCCAACTTCTCTCTTGGACCATAATCAAGTTGAACTTTGCAAACTCGAGTCAATAAACGAACTTAAAAGTATAGCTCGACTATTGTACATATAATACGTTTAAATTCAGAATCAATCCTTCCTCATTATCAAAATGAGAATAAAACTGTAATACCACTTAACTATAGTTACAACCCTTGTACAGTACTGGATTTTTTTTCCCATAGAATATATAAAATCTCCTAATGAGTAATGAATCATATTGTTTTCTACTAGAGTTACATGAAGAGAAGCTCGATTGTTCCTCAGGAACCATTACATGAAGAGGAGCACGATTGTTCCTTAGGAACTGCACTAATCTACAACATGATAACTTGCTTCCCTACAAGGACCATCCATGAATCTTCACAAACTTTGAGAGATCACTGAGCATTCATATTCTTGTCACAGGGTGGAATAGAACAAGGGAAGAAAACCCGAAACTCGACCAAGACCGATGATGGAATACTAGTAAGATGGTTAAGGCGTGAGAATATTAATGATCAGTGGGCAAGAAGAACCTCTGCCTTCTGCTTTTTATCCGATAACTCGAGGCCGTGGACGATGCTGCAATTCTGCTCAATACTACTCTAAGGGACTGTTTGAGAGTGTTGATGCATACACCTTCTTTGCCATCTTTGCTGCAAAGGACCAAAATACTCTTAATTCTACCACCCAAACAGGTAATATCAGCTTGAACTGTTGTTAGCTGAAGGCCTTTGAGGGCATGGCTGAGCTCTTGAAGCAGTTCTGGTCTATCATCACAACAAACAGAAGCCTTGATGAAGATATTGTTGTCCTTGCTAATTTTGCTACAGCTGGTGGAGCTTGAAGAAGCTTGATCGAAATCGAAGTCGATTGTCACTTCATCAATGTCTGTTGGAACTGTTGAGACTTTGCTCACTTCCATTGCTTTTCTTTTCAGATCCTTGACATGTTCAACTACACTGCCTAACAAGGCTGCCTTGTCCATCTGCACCAAGACATTTTTATCAGCCTTAGGTGGTTGAGAACAAAATTTACAAAAACAGTCTTCCTGCATGCCAATAAAACTTACGTACATCAAATCCTTTCCAATCTCGCAATAACAAAAGCATCGTATATACTTCAGAAAAAAAACCCGCAATAATTTGGCATAGCTATTGGTTTTCTCTAATTGCTTAGTGCAACCATAAATCTGCTAAACAAAAATTGTTCTAAAATTTGGTTTCCCTCATATGCAACCTTATCATTTTTGAAGCCAAGTGATCCTTTAATTAGTCTCAATGTCCTCGTTGAAAGTTGCTTCGTGAGACGTCCAGTAGTCTCTGACTTGGTGTTTGAATCGTAAGTCTCAACTCATTCCCAACTTGCCTCGCTCTCATGTTGATCAATAACTACTACTAACTATATCTATATCAACCCATACCCATTTAAATAGAATTCAATTTGAAATTGAATTCATAATTAAATTAATAATTAAGCAATATTGTAAAAAAATAGAGTAACTTCTTTTTTCCAGGCCAAGTCAATAAAGTCATGGAACATTTCGAACAAAACTGTTTAATTACAGAAGATGTGCCTCTAGTACTGACATAAACTGTTTAAAATTTGTACCCAAAAGGTCTTTGTGCGTGCACATACACACACATCTGCGTGTTGCAATGTCTTCTTGTTAGTGAATTCCCATTTCAAAGCACCCATTAAATCAAAGACAATGAAAATTTTATGAAATGACCCAATTTAGCTCGTGTAACATGGCTTGTATAAATGATTTAATATTCAAATATCAAAACAAGACAAAACTATTCGAGATTTGCGTTGCAGTCGCAAGTCTAAAAGACACGTTTTGCCTTGACTGGAAAGATCGAGAGCGAAAAAGCTTACCTTGTCAGACTTGGGAATTAGTTTCCTAAGAGTAGAAAGCTGAGCATTGATCCTATCCCTTCTTCTCTTCTCTGCTTGACTATGGCTATTGGAAACACTTGCAGATCTGTCTTCTCCAACCGCTACGAACGGCGTCGGCCATGAAGGAAAGACAGAAGGGCTGCCATGAAACTGGAATGAAGAAGAATCACCCGGACGAAGCCATGGAAAAGAAGAGTCTTTGTTCATTGAAGCTGGACATTCAGCCCAAGCTGCCTCCTCAGGCCAGCCAGAACAAAAGCAATCTGCCATTTTTCCAGCAAACAAAACTGTCCTCAAACATAACTGACATTATATCCTAAGTTTTTTTTTTTTTTTTTTATCACATCTCGATCTACTTCTACAGTTACTGCACTAATAATGTGTGATCTTCATGTATTGATAGTGATTGGTGTGATATCTTGTAACCTTTAATATGTCAAATGAAAATAGGGTTTTGGCCTTATCCACCAGTCACCTCAATATGACCATTTTCACAGTAGCAAACAAACAGTTTGAGCCGTAAAGGATCTTAAATGATATTGAATATAGCATGCTCTGTCGGAGCACTGATAGAATTAGATGCTCACTGACCATGGACAAAAGAGTAATGTATGGGTTGGCTCAGTTGTGAATGTCTCTGGTCACATAGAATTCAGATTTTATGTATGCGCGTACTTTATAAGCAAGTGCGTATATTTGAGGCATTTGCAACCATAAGTCAAAAAAATATACGATCGAAATACATAAAGTCCCAAGTTTTATGTATGCACATAGTTTATGAGAAAGTGCGCATATTTGAGGTATGCGTTACAACCGTAAGTTAAAAAAATGCGTGGTCGGAATGCATAAAGTTCAAATTTTATGTATGCACGTAATTTATGAGAAAGTGTGTACATTTAAAGTATACATTACAATCATAAGTGGAAAAAAAGCGTGGTTGGAATGACGTTACATTGAGTACAAAAAAAACTTAGTTGATACAGTAGAACAGAGAAGTGGGAGGAGCACCCAAGTGATTACTGGGGCTATTGTAGAGTCTGGAAATATTGGATTTATATTGACCTAGTAACAGCAAATGATCTGGAGGACAAAAGTTGAAGGGTCTGCTGTCTGCAACTAACCCAATAGGACATATATATATATGGTTGATACTGTGACAATCAGCATTTACATTTGTGGCCTAAGTGGCAGGCCTATATTGTTAGTAATTGTCAACTCCAGATGTGTTTAGTAATTATTATTGGGTTTGTATTGACACTCAATTCAACTTAGCTAAGGTTGTTCCAATTATTTTAGGCCGACTATACGAAACATAATCTATTTATCTTGGGTGTACCCACTGCCATTATTAACTCATCTCAAAAATCTTCAATTTATATATTTTCAATCTTTCCGTTCTCCATACATTTGCTAACCAAAGGTTAATAGAAGGGACAGGAGCGGTGAGGATTAGTGGTTGGCTTAATGACCATCAGAACTTATTGTTGAATTGTTAGGTCGCAGGTTCAAACCTCACTACCCTCTCCCACCAAAAAAAATAGTTAAAAAAAAAAAAAAAGAAGAATGTAATTTAATTAGTATCTTAAGTTTGAGTAACAAGAGGTAATGCTGAAGTTATCTTTGCACAAAGTTACAATCAACTTGAATGGTGCAATCTTGTATTTCCCAATAAAAAGATTTGGTTTCTAGAGGAGATCTATTCCATCTATCTAATGTCCCTCCTAGTGGATCTAATGTGAGGCCAGACCAATCATATCTCCTTGATATTTGGTTTATTCACTGTATATGAATGAACTCTACTTGACTATGACTGTACTGCACAAGAAAACAAAACAACTTTAATTACAATCACCTCTCAAGTCATAGCTGTAGGGGCCCAAATCACACCCCCCCCTTCCATCATCCTCTCTCCACCATAAAGAGAGTTTAGAAAATTGATACAAGTAATCTACCACTCAATGTGTATGTTTGTATGTCAGTGTAATGTGTGGTCTGTGATTCCCACTTTTCCTTCTCTTCTACCGGTTCTTAAGTGAAGTACTCCATTTATGTTTCATGGTCCCATTGCTTCTCCCAGATGAGCAAAATCTTAAACAAATAGTCATTGGTGCCAAAATTAAAATGTGCCAGATTTGGGTGCATTGTATTTTGGACCTTGGCATTGTGTGTGTGTGTGTGTGGGGGGGGGTGGGGGGGGGGTGTTGGGGTTTGTAGGTACAAGTTGGCAGCTAATGAAAATGGATTTTTGGTGGAGCATAAGAAGATATATAGGAGACTAGTTATTGCCTGTGCCTGAAGGCACAGACTAATAAAAAATTATAAATAATAAACATATTTGTATTTATATCCAAAATCAAATAACAAACATAGATGAGAGATAAATGAATTTAAGTATCGGTTGTAGTGGGGGTGAAAGGTGGTGGTGGGTGACAATGACCATGGTGGCAGCGGTGGTGGTGGCGATGGGGGCGACGGCGACGACGGTTGTGGTGGCGACGACGACGGCGATGGTGGTGGTGATGGCGACGGTGGTGGCGGCGGCGATGGTGGTGGCAACGATGGCATGACGATGGTGGTGGTGGCGACGACGGTGGCAGTGGCGACGGTGGCGGTGGTGGTGGCGGGGGTAGTGGTGGTGGTGGAAGAGGTAGTAGTGGAGCGGTTTCAAATACTATTTTTTTTTTTAAAGTACTTATGAAAAATAATTTCTAAAAGTACTTTTAAAAAGTCACTCCAAACACACCCTTAGAGACCTATTTTTCCTATTAAATATATAGTGTTAATATTAACCGTTAGATTAACTTTAAAGTAAAATTTAAAGCGATCTCAACCGCGAATAGCAAAAGTCATTTTGTTTATCTTTTGAGATTTAAATTGTAAGCTACTTTATTATATAGATATGATAAACATGCCAGATAGTTGTGGGACAAAGGAGATAAACACAGTAGCCATAAAGGGTTGAGCCATGAGAGCTCAAACAAAGGTTATCTGATAGCCAATTTTGACCCAATACCAATCAGTGTATTTTGTCTTAAGCTTTCACATGTTCTGAGAAATGGGAATTATCTTTCTCCAAGATAAGAGTGGCGTACATCTTACTCTGTCAAAATCGAGATTATCGTGCATTGAATTGCATTTTTTATTTGCTTGTGCTTGCACATCCCATGATTAATGGTCTCCTTTTTTGTGTATTATTTTAGCTTAACACTAGAATCAGAAACGACAAGGGTACAAATTGGATCCTTGGCTGATGATTCAGACAGTCATTCAATGTGAAGTTGTTGGCCAGTGCATAAGATGGAGCAAAAGAGACATACCATAGAGGACAATTAATTTTCAGAGAACTCAATACTAGTATGTGAAATAAACAAATTCCCGATCATTACTGTCTGATCAAAATCTGGGTTTCGCCCGGCCAGAATGAAGTTGGCCCTCGAGTGGAAAGACTAAAAAAGAACCTCGATTGCAAGACCCCTCCGCTGGGTAGGGATGAAAATGGGTCTTCGTGACCTACTGAGGTCCCTTCATAGCTTACCATCAATACCTTGATAGTACTCTATAAAGTCTCTAACCCTTTGCTTCCTATGTTCAATGTGGTTATGTCAAATGATATTTTGTTGCTTGATAATAACCTTGTTTAACACATGGGGGAAAAAAAGGAAATACTAGATTTCTTTAGTTTTGTTGATATTAAAAAAAATATACAGGTCGAACAGGTCAAATAAAAGTCGAGTAAATCAAAACAAGACAAGTCAGCATATACCGAGTCAATGGTTTTCCAAGTCAGCAATGAGATTCCAGAAGACGACAAACAATATAAAAACTACCAAAATGGACAAAAAATGACTTTATTTTTTTTTTTTTTTATTAAAAATGGGTGCAACACGAGGACTTCCCGACTTTTGCCATCAAATCCTACCTTCGGCAATAAATCACCGTTTCTAGAAGGTCACGTCACACCAAATATTCTCTGACAAATCTGTTGTAAAAAACAATGATAACTATGTAAAAAAAGGCCCAAGAGGCTGCATGAAGAAAAGGGGAAATCTTTCTCAAGTAATACACCACCAACGAGTAACAGTCTTCATTACAGTGGACTAACTCAGCTCTTTAGCTGGATGAACCACTTAATTTTATGTGCATTCTTTATATGCTTTAGCATACAAGCATGGCGCACCTCATCTAGAGATCATCAGCTTACCCACCTCACGCTTCTCGATTATTTACACTATCAGGTTCTATTTGAAAATTAAGATTGGGATCCCCTCTTCTAACTCACAAGTGTACATCTTTTGTTTTTTCATCACTTGGAAGTATAGCAAAGAATTGGACGAACAGCTGCTTTAAAATCTTCATAAAATTTTTGTTCTGAAAACCTGTCCGCCCGTTTCCTTGCAGCCGCAGCCATCTCAAGTCTCTCAGTTTCCTGCATTCTTATAATTTTTTAGATTGCATCTGCATATTCTTCCACATTTTGGGCAAGAAATCCAGTTTGCTTCCCGTCTTCAGCCAACACAATGTCCATCTCTGGGCCAGCAGATTTATGAGCTGGAAAAAAAAAAAGGGCAGTTCAAGTTACCCGCGCATATATTCTCTGTGGAAAAATAATGTGATCAAACACAGTAACCAGTAAAATGCCAACCAATTGGTATGGCACCGGCTGCCATGTACTCTACAATGCTTATGCCAAAATGCTCATCTGTCATGGAATGGATCCCTGCAATTGCACCACCCAAAAGCCTCGCCAAATCTCTGTAGTAGAAATGAAAAAAGGAGAGCTATTCTTGGGAATTTTATAAGAAAAATTACAAACGGAGATCTATTGAAATAAATTATAAAGGTTCCTATGCAGTTGTACATTGCTACAGAATTCAACTAAATCCACACCTTTCATCCAGGGAAAATCGCTGCCGGCCCTTGGTCCAAGCCATAGTCCAAAGTATTAGGACTAGGGCTCAAGCACCAGTAGCTGTTCACAACGGTGAAAGAAATAGTCACGTGAACATATGAAACCTTGGAAACCACTTTGGCACCAGCTCAAAACTCAAAGTCTGCTCTGACTTTGAGTTGGGATTTGGATCAAAGACAGATGGAAACCACACAACCAAATCATATCATTTTGAACATGTTTACCACAGGCATAAAGAAAGATAACGAATTACAGTTAATGATTCTCAACAAGTGCGCCATATTCTTCCTAGGCAATTCGAACCCTTGCAGCAGCATGGTACTTTCCAAAGGCAATGAACAAATTATTATCAAATCTTCACCAATGTGTTAGCAGTAATCAAAATATAAAGTGAAATGAAATAAAGCTGTACATCACATTCTTATAGAAATCCACATCCTCTTCCACCTTCAGTCTAACAGCTGGATCTTTTAAGTTCTGCAACCTTTTCTCATCCGCTTCATTCCGACAACTACCGACAAACTGGAGTCTAGGTCTAGGAAATTCAGAATCCAATTTCTTGATGGCAACTGAAAATGCCTCAAGTTGAAGACTGTGAGCCTGAAACACAAGAACCAAGTATATAAGTAATTTTACCATGATTTCTGAAAGACCCGAATTTTCAAACGCTAAAGCTACAGTACCTTGAGTTCATAAAGTTTATGTAAAGATGCCCACCTTCTCCGGAAGAAATTGAGCCACAGAAATAAGTTTTGGAGGGTTTATTGACCTTTCCAGTAGAAGCACCTGTTTAAATTGCAGTAGTTTAGAATCCACGTGGATGTACATAAACAAAATATGTCAAAGAGAATTCTCAAGCAGCAAACAGAGCATGACTAAGTAGAAGAAACTAAGAATTTTCTAACCTGCAACCCCAAAGTATTGCAAGGAGGATTGACACGCTTCTCAATATGACACTCTGTCCATGAAGAGTTCACCATAGCAAGGTTTGCACAAGAGCCTACAATCCCATACGTCCAGCTAAAAAAGGTGTAATAGATGACTTTGCACCAAGATGGCAAAACACTCGCACAAAAATAATTCTTGTGAGCTTCACATAAGAATAGAACAAAGTCCACAAAAAGCTCCCTACAAAAGCAATCCAAAGAAGCCACCAATGGGCCTTTGGTTCAATGGTACTCTTTGTCTTGTAAAGGATTTGTCTTCTTAAGGTCAAGGGTTCAAGTCCCCTTTCCCCTTCCCCTCCCCCTCCCCCTCCCCCTCCCCCAAAAAATTAAAAAAAAAAAAAAAAAGCCTGTACTCGAAGAACTTATCATAAAGTGGATTAAAACAATTGCAAAACAAACACCTCTTTACAATCAAGGCATCATTGTTATACATGGAATTTCGTGCTTTAACACAAGATAGCATGTCTAAACTTATGGTTGGGTAATGTGTATAGCAAATAACTCTGCAACCAAATATTCGGGCAAGTGGATATGTGAAACCATATCCTCTAGTATCAAAATAATATAGAGTAAACTTCCATAAAGCTTCCCACGAGAGGTAGACTGAACCAAAGCTTTGACCAATCATGGTAAAGCGAGGGTAAGTGGTTTCTTCAACCCATTTTGTATAGATGCACCACCTGCTTCAGAGAGAGTAGGAGATGAATAAGACAAAGTTAAGTAAAACTAAAAGCAGGTAGTAACAAGAAGCCCCGACACCAGGAACTGAATTATAAACTTTGTTTTGGTATATAGCATATTAGGGGATGTTTCACTCAATGTACTTGCAAAATCAATAACAGCTGGAGGAATTATTTTAAGTAAGAGTTCTACAAAATGCTTATCCTTGGAAAAGAATCAGATTGAATCAATTATGATCAGATCAGCAATATCCTACATGGCCCAAGAATTGCAAAAAATACTTCTCTCATTCGTAGCATGTATGAATTTCCTATTTGTAATCATTTTCCGTTTTTCTCAAGAAAATATTTAGAATATTTAGCACCCAAATCCCAAAAAGGCCATATAATTCACACAAACCCCCAACTCTGCCACCTTTTTTATAATGGGAAGAATGCCAGTACACATATTTTGTTTCTTGCTTATAAGAAAGCATGGAAATGGGGAAAAAAAATAAATTTCTTAACCTTCAGCTTTCCCAACATTTGGTACACAAGAAACAAAAAGCTCCCACTGTACTACCCTAACACATTTAGGCCCTTTAGGGTACTTAGTGGAAATTGAGTTCTGGACTGAATTGAGCTTGGCTACATGGTATTCAGGCCCCAGAATTCCTGTCACCTACTAAATCTGAACTACAACCTCCCAATTCCAACTCGAAGAGAAAGGGTTTCAACCCAGGAGAAAAACTGCTTTCAAATACCAACATGAGGACATCGATGTACTTTTCGCTCTCTAAATAAATCTATATATTCTCTATTGGAGTAATTCACTGTCAAAAGAACAATTTGTGGCCCTTCCTACTGAGCTTTCTAGAGGGTGGAAAGAGCCGTCTTTCAACTTAAGGCAGCGGTGGGCTTTCGCATATCATCCCACTAGTGAAATGAGCAGTGTCTCCTAAAGGCCCCAAATCTATGCTTCCAGACTCAGATTCCAGTTCATTTGATTTTTGGAAATCAAGAGAACACACACACACAACAAAACAGATTTTTTTTTTCTTCCATTCTCCACAGTTTCCTCAGCAACAAAACAGTTTTTTTTTTTTTGGTTTCAACAATTAAGCAGTCGCTATATTACTTTTGGCAATATACACCTCCTTAATCTGATCAAAACCAAACCACACACACAAGCCTTATACACAAACAATGCACATGTATACACACACATCAATACCCACATATGAGCTTAAGTATGATATCTAAATCAATATCTGCGTGCAAATTTCAGCTAGTTTAGCCGGTTACTCATTTGACGATAAATACTGCAATGTACGTTTTACACACACACACAGAGTTACTCATTTGAAGATAAATACTGAAATGTATGTTAGAGAGAGAGAGAGTACCTTGGGGGGATAAAGTAATTTGACTCCAAACCGATAGAGGGCTCGAGCCATTAGCGTATGGGGAGAAGCATCATGATCGCCGGTGTAGACGATACAGTCGAGATCGAGATTTAATTCTTGGATCGCTTTGAGGGCACACCGGAGGACTCTCTCTCCGCCACCTCCATCGTTGGTGTAGGGATGGAAGAACACAACGGCCCTCTTTCTTTTCCTCAGACCACTGAAGACGACCGAAACGAATCTCCAGATTAAGAAGGCCAAAAGTGTAGTTGATATCAGACCCCATACAATAATAAATACATTCGCCATTGAACACAAAACTCTCTCTCTACTGGAACAAGGTGCTGAAATTCTGAGACCTTCCCTCCTTTGGGAGAGGACTCTAACCGTAATCCCCAAATTCCATTATAAGATTTACAAACTAATACCTTTATTATAAAATATAATGCTCTATAATATAATTTTCTTTTTGTTCTGATGGTGTTTTCTTTTATCATGCAGTATTACAGGGAAGGGCGGGGAGGAGGACGATCAGAATCAAACACATGATCTTAAGGATCAACAGTGAAAGCAGTGTCAATATCTTCATTGTGCCCCTAATATTGGTACTGTACAATATCTTCATTGTCATTAGTTAGGGCGAAGGCGGTCGCTCCATCCGTTTCTAAACTTTCTTCCGCATGTCCAAACTCCACAGGAGCTTTAGGTTTGGTCTTGATCACCAGAACCAAAAACGTTCAGTGGCGTAACGCCATTCATCATATGAACAAAAGATTATTAAAACATACTAAAGCTTGTGAGATAAAATCAAGTAAACGAGAAAGAAAGTAACGCCCAACTTAAGGGCATTCAACTAGTGAAAGAAAAAGTGGCAATCCAATGACACAGAGAGGTGAGCTAACGAGTACAAAACCTCTGACTAATGTCAACCCTTCAGAATAAGAATAAGGCGTAGCATATCGTATCGGCCATTTACTTTTAATACAACACTATCCTTAGCTCCCCATCTACCAGCTGCAAAAAAATGAATTCTACCTAGAATATTACAAAGAAATTTATCAACACCCTATGACGTAAAATACAAAAATAACATTATTTCCTACCTAGACATTCGCTTTATCCAATCAAACAACTTCCGACCCGAAGAATAGGATTTAACCCCAAAAAACACCAAATTGAAAACCCAAACTGTCAGTCTTCGTTCCCTCATGTAGCAACAACTATCTGGTGTGAATTCAAAATCAAAATCAAAATCAAAACCTCAACCTCAACCTCAACCTCATCTACAAATCAGTATGAGCCCATCTGTGGCATGCCCATCGGTGGCATGCCAAAGGGTGGCATTGGGGGCATCCCCATTCCGCCCATTGGTGGTGGTGGAGCAAAACCTCCTCCCATCCCTGCTCCTCCCATACCCGGCATTGGCGGTGCAGGCAAAGCAAGAGGCAGCAACTGAGCATACATGTTCTGCAACCAATCATGCACAATCGTCAGTTACTTACCAATTAAAGTGGATAAGAAATAAGAAAAAATTGAAAAATCGCAATGGGTAACTAGAAAGAACAAGAAAACCCAATTCCCAGTAGCTCTTCAAAGAGCTAAAAAATGAAACATTTCAGCAAAAGCAGAACCACAACCAACTACAGCATGACACCGATATAGAGTGCTAAGAATAAAAACCTGCTGTTTCATAATGTCCTTCTCTTCATTCTCTTTAGCCTTCACTTCGCTGATAGCCTCTAGTTTGTCCTTGATTAGTTCATCAACTTTGCCGGTGTACTCACGGATAAACTGCAAGAATGCGAAAGGGAACAAAGTGAGACTGCAATTTTAAATACGTAACAAGATGTGAACGAGCAAACTCAGCTCTGCCAAGTCACAAGATGCAAGGAGTAAAGGCATCAAGTATGGGCCTAGAAACCCAAGTTACAAACTGGGGACCCAAGTCAAGCATGTTCCATTTATGGGAGGCATTATCCCATATGATCTGCCACAATCTGAGACAAGGAGATATTATCCAATACAATCACAACCATCACACTGTAAAACGCCGAGCATAACTTAACCATCAATCATACATCCAGTGAAGATTCCTGATTCCGCAGATGCCACAACAGTACAACGGCCATCATACGCGCATAGTGGTCTCTCAAAGCAAATAAAGCAAAATTAGTACAGCTTAATAGGATATCACGTAGAAGGTAGGAAGAGTGACACATGAGCCAGTAAATTCATCCATTTAACTGCTCAATCACTGGAAAAAAAAAAAACTTTCCATGTCCAAGAAAAACCATCTCAAGGCTCACAAATCTCAATCAAAATTTGAGCTTCACACTAGTAGGTATCTCAAAAGACCACTTGGCTCCCGGTAAAGTTTGGTTGTTTCGAACTTCAAATCAGGGTCCTTGACAAAGGTGGCCATAACACGTAACTCTGGCCTCATTTCTTATTTTTTACCCCCGGGTATGGGAAGGCAACAGGTATGAGAGAGAGAGAGAGAGAGAGAGAGAGAGATCTCGCCTGCAACAGGTATGGGAAGGCAAAGTCAATCATGTTGTTCATCCAGGCAAGTTCAAGAGCAACATCCGAGCGAATCAAATCATAACATACGAAGAGGCAAGATGCAAAACATTCCTTCTTCCCCTGCATAAGAACATAAACAAATGCTTTACACTTTTATACCACTCCACTCCAAAAAGTAAGTTGCATATGATGTTAATTTCATTTTATTTCCCAAATCCCATGTTGCTAGTCAAGGCGCATAGAAGGAAGATGTTTATGTAAAGAAAAAACAAAGAGGGGTACGTAGAAGGAAGTTTCAAAAGGTAAACTAACTTCCGCCATGGAAAATTGTATTTGTACACTCCTCCAGGAAAAAACAATTGTACTAGAAAAGACACATTGTGCAAAGCAGTAGCAGAGGAAGAAGAACAAGGTATAACAACATGGCAATTGTAAAGCAATTAATCAAAGCAAATAGCAACACTCACCTTAATATTCCTGAAAAGGTTTTCAAGATCAAGAGGGAATAAACAATAATTTTATGAACTCATAGAACTCTAGATCATGTCTTCCCATTTCACCTGAAAAACTATGCCCCATATGTAATTCTAACTATAGTGTGACAGTCTCACTGGGATAAGACGGCTAACTCCTAAGACACTGCATCTTACCATTTGCGTCTATATTAGGAGACCCAAGACACTAACATAACACCAACACGACAGAAGTAAAAAGCTAGCATCAAGTTTGCTACCTCACTATCTGCACGAAGCATACTTCAAATAAACTTCTGCATCTTAAACTTCTTATTCTTAAATTCTTGAACTTCCAAAATAAGTAAACCCACTGGTGTTTGAATTCTTTATTTTACATTTCTTGATTTGTTATTCTCTTTTCTTCCGTTATCAACATCTTTGAACCCAAGCCTGTGTAGTAGATACTCAAACCTAATTTTTTAACACAACCAGGTCCCACCATGTAAATTCTTAGTTTACAAATCGAAGCTGAGTTCAAGCATGTTGCACCAAATCAGTAACAAATGCAGACGCATTGTATGCTTTGATATTTTCATGTACAACCTTGAGACTCCGGTTAAGGTTGATACCTGTTCAATGAAATACACAAGTAACTCCTCAGCAAGCTCACGATCTCCAGATTGTGAGGCTGTCTCCATGGCATCTTTGTATAGGTTGTCTTTCTTCGACAATGCGATGGACTGCTTCCACCTACCAGCTTTCTTGTAAATATAAGCAGCAACACGTCTCATCTCAAGAAGCTCATGTTTCTCAATCTGCTCAAACACATAAACATAAAGCTAGTGAAATTTCGCCACCAATAGGAAAACTCGCAATGTAAAGCTACAACAAATCACCTTTTGTGCCAGGCCAATCTGATCAAAGTTATCGTGCAAATCAATTGATTCATGCAGTCTGTCATAGTCCTCCTCCTCAACATAGATCTCATTCAGAGCCTCATTCACAGCGGCCACGTTGTTGCTCTGAACTGCAACCATGTATGGCTTCACCAGCCGCAAGTGACCCGCCTAAAACAAAGGTAAAAATGCATTACGAAAAGGATTCATAACGTTCAAAAGTTCAGACCATGATTATAATGGTTAAAAAAAAAAAAAAAAAGAATAGCATTCAAGCAGTAGTACAAACCTTCCTCATTATGTCCACCACACGTGTATGATCCACACGAAGCGCAAGGACATTAAGAAGATCATTGATAAGATCAGGATGCTCTTGTAAGTAGAAATGCACGGCCTTGTAATATAACTCCACATTAGCAACTTTAACAACAATATCCTTGAACTGCATGTGATCCCATGCATCTGGGGAATGATTCATGACAGTTGTGGCAGCATTATCAAATTCATCATATTGAATATACAAATATGTGAGCTCCTTCCAGTGCTGTTGTTCATCACAAGCTCGGATAAGCTTTGGGATGTTGAGACGGGTTGAAAATAGTTTAATATGCTCCATAAGCTTCTCGTAACGGTATCTGGCATAAAGGACACCCAACTCGGTAAAGATGCCCATGTGCGCACGTTCCAATCCTAAACCACTCTCCATAAGAGAAATAAGTTCATTGAAGCATCCCCTGTTTTGGTAATATTCACTAACCTCTTCCAAGTCATCCACCTACATGATTCGCACAAGTATAACACGTTAGGAGAAAGAAGAAGAGGTATGAAATATCTACAAATTAGGAATGACGTCCACATGAAAATAACCAAGGGAAACTGACACAAGGTTTTATCTCTAAAACTAAGGGACCAAGTTTCAAAGTAAATAATAAACATGACTGCAGCTGGACCAAGTTTCAAAGCCGTAATGTAACTTTCACCTTCATAGACACATCAAAAATGAAAATGAAATCAAAGAATGAAAATGTCACCTGCACAATAATGTTGAGCCCACATATCTGAGCCAAGCGGAACTCCTCAGCATCAACACAAGCAAAGCATACTTCTTTCCATGTCTTTGAGCTATTTGCTTTTCTTGCTGCATCAACAGCACCTTGAAATTGTTTAAGCTTTACAAGTGTGCATGCCAACTTGGCCCAGTTAGAAATAAAAGCAAATATTATCTTTGCAGCTTCATATAGTGCTTCGTCATACAAGCGATCACCAACATTGGGGAGATTTGCAACATTTGGCATGAGAATGAATTCTTCAATGTCACCCAGCCTATCAATCTTTGCATATGCATAGATGAGCTCACTATCCACCTTAGGCTCCTTAGCCTTCTGTCTAACCATCAGTAAGTACCTCACCAAGTCATGGTAAACATCTGAATCCCCAGCAGCACGAATCACATCTAAGAACTGAGTAGCATCATCAGCACGAATAAATGACTCGATTGCGTCACTCACTAATCCCTCCCTGAGTTGAGCTTTAGCCACCTGACTCCAAACAGCATCTTCTTCAACACGGAATGCAAACTCCACAGCCCGGTTGATGTCTTGGATGCTATCCAATAAGACATTGACAGCCTGTACATTCAAGTTAAATTTCTTGAAAATTGCAAAAGCTTCCTCATACAATTGGGCTTCCACAGCCACTTCCCCAACCGCAGGTCCATCAAAGTTGTCTAGCCTATTAATGTAATCCATAACTCTGGATGGATCTGCCTTGATGGCTGTCAAGATAAGCAAGTTTTGCAGATTAAAGTTCCCACTGAATGCAGAGTTTTGGAGCACAATCTTTTCAAGAAGCTCAATTAGCTCATGTGGAAGATCAGCTGTCATGAAAGCTTTAACAGCCGCAGAAACTTGTTCTGGGCTCTTGCTTTCAGGCAAAGCAGTAGAAACAACTTGATCAATGAGCTGCCTTCTGTATTCATTTTCAGGGTTAAGAACTTTCTCCCAGAGATCACCCTCCATCCTTTCAACTACATACCTGAAATGAAAATGAGAATGTCAACCTCTAAACCTTAAACGAATGCATGCCAGCATGAAACTAAGCAAATCACGCACCTGGCTTGTAGTTTGAATAAAGAGTTCTTATTTGTTACATTAATAAGTTCATCATCGCACTGCCCTCTGCGATATGCAACAACAGCAAGGGTGGGATCGCGCTTCTCACAATATTTACCAACAACACGTGAATCATAATATGGGTTGGTGGTGAGGAAGTGCTCAGGATTGTTGTTACTATCTATTATGATTTTTCCAAGAGCATTGTGAACATGTACATCTTGGCTTCCCTCACTCACAAGATGCTCCAAAAACTGAGTAAGTAATCGGAGACGATTCCTGAAAACCACGAGTAAAGAATAAGGCCATGAAGGAATAAGGGCACAAGAAAGTAGGAGATAGGAGAAGAGTCGCAGCACCGTTTCTCACACTCCTCCACAAGGGGCTCAACAGGAAGCAGAGAACGGACAGATAAAATCAGGCCTTTAATGAAATCTTCAGGACATTCATCATCCAGCAGCTGCCCCACAACTAGGGGAGCATTTCCCGGGTTAACCTATCCAAAGAAGACTTCAGTGGTACAATTCTCATAGGGGTTTGCAAAGACAATATACAATCTAAGATCCTTGAAGGAGATCATACCTTTTGAACATAGCCTTCAATGTATCGGAGCATGTTGCTTGAATATAGATAGTGAGTGAGGTCTGGAACGAATCCAAAGCGATCACATACATTAATTAGTGGCCTAGCGTCTGGAAGCTTGGCTTCCATTAAGAAGTTCTTCGTCTTTTCAGGGTCATAAAAATTTGATTCTCTTGTCACCCGCTCAACCTCCTTTATCTGTCCAGTCTTGGCAGCTGCCTCAATGTACTTAAAGTGGATGTCAGGATCCTCACTGCAACAGAAACAAGAATTTAGTAAATAATCGACAGGAAAACAGATATGAAATTGGTAGCTTCCTACCAAGTTACCTCGAGCTCAAATATGACCCCAAGAAGAAGTATAATCCTTCGTATGACTTAAATTGCTCAAAGAGCTTTATACAGGCATCAACACCCAACTGCTCACAGTATTCTTTGGCAACCTGCACGCACACACACATTATGAGTTTTTGCTGTTAACAGGAGAGATCAAATCAATCCCAAAGAATCTACTTCGTGCGTGAGGGCCCACAGGGAAAAGGAATGGATACCTGCACAATTATCTGAAGGTTGCCTCTTAGATTGACCAGTAAGAGGTCCTTCATGCACCCCAGAGCCCACTCCCGTGAAAGAGTCCCAAAGAATTCCACAAGAGACTGAAATGAAGAACATATTCAGTACTACTACTGAAACTTATATGATGCAAACAGACAGGAGTGTAATATGCCAACCTGTGGCTCAATTGCATGAGTATTCACAATGACACGTTTGAGATCTGGCAGTTCAGAGTAGTGCTGCAAAGAAGTGACCACGTTTATTCAAGTATATAGATAATTTACCTCCATCATTAACAAGACATATTGCTGGGGAAAAAAAACAACCTGAAGAGCTCGCACATAGAGACCAGCTTTTTCACAAAGTTGAGCAATTCGAGGACGATCATAATGACTGAACATTCCATTTGCTAATATAGCATCGGCAACGTTAGGAAAAGTTACAAGATTGATTTCCAGGACCTATATTGATGGGAAATATTATTATGCTGTGAGTAGGCTCAGATAAATAAATAGCAAGTACCATGGAACTAGTCAACAGTAACCTTAGTCTGCAGGAATGCGTGTTCTGGCAGATTAGGCTTCAAAACATCCAACAAAAATGCTGTTGCTTCACGGATCAAGTTCCTCTGGTGATAATGAATAAAAGCAAAAACAATAAACTTCTAGTTGGCAGTGTTTGAAAAACATTTGATATGTAATTATTATTGTAAGCAAGTAAAAATGTCAAATGTCAAATCAATAACGAACACCACCAGCCCATGTTTTAGCTTTGAAAAGTTCAAATTAATGAGCAGAGAAGCCAGGTAACCTCACATTATATATATAACACAATAAGAACATGGGGACAGTAAAGAAACCTGAAGAAATAGATCTGTTATTGTGTTGTAATCAACTGGACAACCTCCCTCCATTTGGGACATCATGAGGGCAAAATTAACAGCTCCCTGCAACCACAGACAACAGTTACTTATCTTCCTCCAGTAATAAATTCCATTTACATTTATGCAAAAAGAAAAGCTAATTTTCCAAACATGAGAACATAATGGCGCCGGTTAAGTGAAAAAAAAAAATATCATCATATCACAGGGATTTGACACTTACTGCAAAAAATAAGAACATTGAAATTCTGGACAAATTGGAAGGTTAAGTTGCCAGAGAATTCTTTGCATACCTGAGGATCTGATCGAAGAATCGTTTGCAGAAGGAATAAATAATCAGGTGAATATCCAACCTGTATCAACAAAGAATCAATCGTATGCTGAGGACACATAAGAAAGTTTTCTTTTAAAGATAACAAGAAAGGTCCATTCTCCTTATGCATCGAATAATCAGCATCTGTACAACAGAGATGATGGGCAGAAACTAAAAATTAATGCATTAAACATTCACTCACCTGCTTGGAGTATATCAAAATTTTATCAAACTCCCTCCGTTCAGCAAAAGCAGCAACCACTTTTGGAGTTGCTCTGGCTTTAATATATATTTTCAAGGCAAGGTCATTGTCCACAGTCTACAAGGAGAAACAGTTCCTCTATCAGAAAGATGTCAAAGAAATAGAGTATCTGGCAGCATGAAAAAAACAGTATACTGATACAAATTTGCAAATCTAACCTTCACAAGGTCTCCAAGCTCCTCACTACATTCCAACTTGTCCTCAGCCAACCAGTTCTCCAAAAGATTTTTCTTGTTCTGATTCACAACGAGACGAGATAGTTCCAATGACTCAAATGCATTAAGCTTTCCTCTAGTCAGAAGAGTTCCAAAGTACTGCAACAAAGGTGGCGTTTGCCCAGCTTGAACAGGGACACTCTGTAAATAAGACAACAATCAATTTGAGATTATTTGTATTTTCCCCAATCAGAGATATTGGCAGCAGAGAAGAATAAAAAAACACAAATAATCTTCAGCCAGCTCTAACTGATGTTCCATTTTAGCAGGTAACTGAAACAGAAGGTCCTCATGATGTGCTTGACAAATTTCACCTGTCTGTCTCTATGTTTTTCCCCTATTTATTGGGTGCACTTGAGTCCACTTCAGCCACTTCCAAGCAGGTGAATTCCTCGATTCGTGACCTCTTTTATCCCATTTTATGCTTCTGACAATGCAATTTTCATCCATGTTTCTTCCACTCCACAACAAAATATTAATTGAAAGATTCTTTATTTCAAAAAAATTGTCTAAACCGACTCCCAATGAACAGTTCCTAATGAAATAGTTTACCAATTTTATCTTCATAATACATAGACACGAGGAAACAAATAAGTAACAGGGCCCAATGTTCAGAATGTAATGTGTTCATTGATTTACATAACAATTGGCAATGTTCATGGCTTACAACCTCCTACAGGAAGGGTTCAAAGTCTGATCTGCTAACAATGTAGGAATGAGAATATATATGTGTGCGTGTATAACACTTCTCTTGTGAGGCTTGCCTTTAGAAAACTATCTCAATTTCCCCAGTTCCTGGCATTCAATGCCCATGATTTTAATTCTTACTGTTTATAACATAAATGCGGTACACATTATAGATGACATATACAAACATGTAACTAATTGCTTCTCCACTTGAAAAAAGAAGGGAAAAAAGCAATTCTCAGCCCAATGCCACACCTCCATTCCATTATGAACCCGTCAATGCAAAAAAAGAACTACAAAATTCCAACAGGATCAACTCCTCCCCAAAGAAAAAAGAGATTAAATAGCTTTATCTGACAGTTCTACCTAAGAACCAAAACCGGAAACTTCATAGCTATTCCTTCAAAATTATTTGGTGAAGCCCCATCCGAAACAAACCTAACACAACAGCATACCTACTGAATCAGATATGACGTGTTCAATTGCAACCAATATCAATTCCCTCCCTCCTCGTGACATCACTTAGATATCAAGAAACCAAAATGCTAAAAGATACCTCAACTAAACATTCTTCTAAATGAACCAGACAGATGCAGGAATGTTATCAGCGACAAGGAAAAGGGAACGCAACTTTCAAAACAAAATAGACACCTGAAATTTGGCGACGGTGTCAGGGGTACGGAGGATGCCTTGTGGGGACTCTGCAGCAAGCTCAGCAGCCTCCTTATACTTGGTTTGAGCAAACAACTCCTGGAAACGCTGGACAACCTAAGACATACAAAATGGCATGAAAGCACGTTCTTAGTTAAACAACAAACTCTAACTTTAAAAATTAGAAAACAATGGCACTCAAATGGTGACCATAAGTTATGAACAGAGACACTACTAGTGTAACTATGCTGTGCATCTTAAAAGAAAGGGAGGGAGGGAGAAAGGGAAAAGGAGGGGGGGAGTCGTATCTCCTTTGTGGGGGTTGAGAAACAACTTGTAGCGGATGATCTTAGAAGGAAACAATCAAGTCATTGATTTCCAAATGATCTTTAAGCATGTCAGAACCAAAACAAACTGAACATTTATTCATGGTCATTCCAGCTAATCAAAGTGCTAAATCACACCATCTAGCAAAAGACAAGGAGACTCAAAAACTGGAAAAGTCAACCAAATTGCACATACATAAGATTAACATACTTATAAACCACTTTGATGAACTAAATTCAAAAAGGCCATAAGGTAGATGAGCTTGTGCTGATGAATGTAAACAATTCCTACACCTTCATTCATAATGCAACAAAAAAGAAAGATTGTCCAGGGCCTAAGAAAGAGGAACAATTTACCAAATTCTCTGCACCTGGTAGGTTTCCTCTTTTCGCGAGATTGACAGCAAGCTCTAGATTATTCAACTGAAAATAACCAGATAGCATTAATATTTGTCTGCGCGTCTTATGGGTTGGGGATGATCTGCTATAACAAATTACAAAGAATGCTAGCAAACATACTTGGCCACTGACAAAAGGCACAATTGTAGCTTCATTCACAGTGGCAAGTAACACCTGACCTCGCCTATTGACAGCATAGAAGCCCCCCACTGATGAAGCTTCTGCCGTCAAGAAAATGGGATCTGGACTAATCCTATTTCTATATACCGCAGTAGCTGTTTCCAGATCATACACAAACAGAAGTCCAAGCTTCGTGATCACATAAATCAAACTATATTGATGGGATATCTGCCAGATAACAAAACAGCATGTTAGGTCAATCTGCAGCTCACCATAGCAAGAACAACCACTAACATTACCCAAACAAAAGAAAGAACAGATATTGGTGCATGTGTTACCTGCATGGCAACTGGGAAATCATCAGCAAAATCCGGAGGGAAGAAAAGATCTGCCTGTTTCTTTGTAAAAGAAGGTTTTCCTGCAAACATAGGCACAGTCCCAACATAACAAGCTTTAGTTCATAACTCTTACACAAATAAGAATGCTACTCATTTAAAGATTTAAAAAAAAATTAAACCCCTCGAAATCCAGCCCCACACTAACACTAGCTGAACACTAGAACAGTGCTATATAGGAAGGAAGCAAACATAAAACATCAATCAAGCATCTGATCTTAGACAATAGCATAATAAAGGTTTTGCCGAGAACATATATATCACTGATAGCAAACCACTAGCGTCATTACTGAAAATATTAACATTCAAAATACTACATGAGAGAAAATGGCACCTGGCTGGGCACCAAGCTCAATAACATGCAATTTCGATGTGATTTGTCCAGAGTTAGAGGTTTTTGTTGCAAAAGAAATAAGAATAGAATCTCTATCATTCCCTGGAACCTGTTTAGCGCAAACCAGTTATATAATATAAGAAATTCATGTAATAGAAAGACAACAAACAAAATCATGCAAAACCAGATAAAGGTAGCATGCGCACTTTGAAAGTGGCAAATGCTGCAGCATGTGCTTCAAGAGCTTGACTGCGCTGCTGATCCACAGAAAACAGTTGCATACTTCCTTTGACTAGCTGGGGTCTCTATTGGCACAAACAGAAAAATGTAAAAGGATAATAAATTGTGATAATCTGTCAAAAAAATCAATGATTAAATAATAACAGCATCTGTACATTTCCAAAATCCTTCACATGCGGAAACTGAGCAAGATGAGGTCTCAAATGAAGTAAGAAAGTTACAGTGCAGGCACACACACAGAGACACAGAAATTGCAAAGGCAATATTTAATAAAGTACACTACATATAATACTCCTCAGATTTGCTAAAATCAACCTAAAATGAACCATTCAATGGTTATGAATAGAGTATTTAAAAATTCAGTGGCACATGCAGATCTTTAGGATCTGACACAAACATAAGGTCTCAGACTCTACAACCCCAGAGCATAATCTTGGACAACGCAGATGTCATGTTTCATATGATCATTTATCACTAATACCTCTAATTACCAATAGAAGATCAGGGTAATTTAAATTCAAGGAGCTATTTGAAATTTGAATCACTAAAAGTAGTATCCGAGTTAATATTTAACTAGTGTTCTCTTGCGGATGTCTTTTGGGGCGTACGGTACCTACATGGTAAAACACTAGCTTGCAAACAAAAAAATAACATGTGAGCACAAGATAATGGATTCAGTAACATCCTGACATTAAAACAGATACAGTACCATGAGATATCCGAATGACATTTCAGGTTTGTACCCATGTAATAAGCATGAACAAAATGCCAAAACACATTTACACAAATGCCCAAACCGTTCTATATAGGACAGGCAGAATGCACCTATGGAAGGTACTTGGGGATGCTTATAATGCAAAAACAAATAGGTTTAATATTAAAAAATGAAAACTACTTCTTGGTATAGCTGAGGAGAGCATCAAATGAAGAACTTCTAAAGTAACATTATGAATGGGAAAGGGTAATTAGATACCTCTGGTGAACCAGGTGCAATTCCAACCAAAACCAACCATTTTTCCGTAGGATCACATCGATAATTAATGATCTGATTATTTCCTAGATTAGCCGCTCTATCAAACATCTTCACAGGTTCAGAATCACCTGCATGGAATTGTATGGATAACCATTTAAAAGAAACATAATTAGCTAGCAAACAAGATCAACAAAATAGAAAACATCATAAATCAGCCTATATAGCTAATGTAAACCAAAGGCGTCTATCTACCTTCGATTGACCAATGATATACTGAGGCTTGCGTGACCAAGCCCAACATTTTTGGGGTAATCCACTTCCAAAAGACAACCTATCAAAAAATAATAAGTAACCACAAATATGCAATCAAAATGGGGGGGAAAAACAAATAGCATCATTTAGCTTCTTGAATGCAGCAATAAGAAAACTTTAAATTTATTAATAAAAAAAAGATGAGTTGTCACCTGCTCAGGCATCTGATGTGATTTCAACTTTGCTTTCATCTCAATATTAAATATTTGCAAATGATCCTGCGTAGTCCCCGGAAGTTGAGCTTCAAAAAGATGACAAATTTATCAGGTCAAATACTAAAATAAAATTTTAGTGTCTTATCAAAAAAAAAAAAAATTAGTGGGAAAAAAATAAAGCAAGTGTACGTGATTGTAAAAAGCCTCAATTTTTTTCTATGACAACTGCTTATGCATTAGGAAAATGTATAAAACAACATCACACCTCATAATATAAAAACACATTCTAGCTACATAATTAGATAATGAAACAGAGAAAAAACTAGTATCTTCATGCTGGCTAAGTTACACAAGAAGAAAAATCTTGGATTCTATGACTTCCCGATATTCTGTTCATTTTCTCCAAGTAGAATACATGCACTAAAATTTACAGTGTCCAATTAACTACAGTACTAGTTTAGATGATTGGCATAATCAGCGGAAAATAAGTTATGATTCTTGCTTACCAGTCTGTATCATAAACCAAAAAATGGGACCAGTGCATTAAGGATAATACTTGTCTCACTATCTCTGTATCAAATAATACATTTCTAGATGCAGGATATTTGAGAGGTGGGTTAGTAAATCCATTTTTGCCATTGGAGAGGTACTTAGCAGCCAAATATGAGCACCATGGCTTTTTCTTTTCCTTGGGAAATCTCCATAGCCACTTCATAAGAAGAGCTGACTTGGTTGAAGTCCATCTCCTTCGTTAAGGTGATTGAAAAATCCAGACCATAAAAAGATTTTCTTTTTTGTATGGAATGTTAGCAAGGATGAACATGACGAGATCTTATTGCATTACTTTTTTGAATTTTAATTCAAACATATCTATCTCAATCTTGTGGCAATTTCCTCTTCAAATCACATCAAGATGAACTTTGAAGAAGTAGGGAAGGATCTTCAATTCAAATTTGAGAACAGAACTTGCTTGACCACCGAAGTCTATTACATCCTTAGGTTGTGTGTCTACCCAAACATTGTTATTATCATAGATTGGGCACCAAATGTGCATATGCAAAAAAAGAATGATATAGAATAGTTAGGTAAAATTTTGATTTGTAGAATCCTCGGAAATCAACAAGTAGAGAATAATATGACACTTGAATCAAAAGATCAATTTTAAGGACAAGCATTTCCAACCATAATTAGAGTATTATACATGGACACTTTGACATAGAGATGGGGACAAATATTTAGAATCATTAATTGGTTTTTTCAAAAAAATAACAATACATATAGCGTACCTTTGAGAGCCAATATTCGAGAATTGGGATTCATTAGTGCCGAGTCTGCAGTAATTGGCCTCCTCAAAGGCTGCATTGGCATGCTCATATCAACAATCACCACACTGTTTTGCGGTGCAGTCTCCCGAACACATATATATTTGTCGGACTCCATTGTGACATTAGTAAACGTAATAAATTGTGAATTGATCCCTATGCTCGGCAACTGCAATACCATCACATCAAATGAAACCACCATTCAATACTCCATCCCCTCAAAATACTAACACATCTCTAATCCACCACACCAAGACACTAAAATTCAATATATACAACCGTGACTTAACAGCGCCACTCAACATCCCCAAATTGTATAATACACAATACAGATCTGTAAATCAACTATGCATCACATAGCTGTATAAAATCCTTACACATATTAAGCAAGATAAACACTGATAATGCAACAAATCAAGTAAAATTCATATAAAATATGATACAAAACAATTGGAAATTAACAACACGGCGAATATTTGGCCGTCGTAGTGATTCAAACAAGGTTAAATTAGTTAAAGACGGAACTAGTCATTTATAATCAGCTAGAATTCGCCGAAAACGTTGTGAACCGGATAATTTTGAGAAAATCTTACCGTTAGAGCCTCTTTCATTGTGATTGGAGCATTAGCGGCCGCCATGGTGGCGACGTCGAGAGTGCGATATCGGAACTCCGGATCTAAGAGAGATGAAGATTCGTCGATTGAGATTTAAACCGCTTAACAAGACTCAAAATGGCCGATTTTGGGGATTCCAAGCACTGCGAGATCTAAGGCAGCGAAGAAACCCACTAACATCCAGGAATATTATCGACAGAGAGTGACCGAGATCTAGAGAGAGAAATAGAGGGTTCGTACGAGAGAGAGATGACTGACGAGTATTGTATTTCTAAGGTAAAGCACTAAATTTTCTTAAAACATAAGAAAGCGAAAATGGAGAGAGAGAGAGAGAGGGGCAATCAATGCATAAAAAATTCGAGGAAAGGCAAGGACGTGTTAAAATGTGCCTTGGTGCGATAATGCGCACCCACTGGTTTGGACCGTTTGCTCCGATCTGGAGGGTGCTTCGGGTGTGAGGGCTTTTTGAGCTTTTTTTTTTTTTTTTTTTAGTTAATTTGAAGGGTAAGCTTAAACTATATTCTTCTAATTTTGTAAGCTTTTGATTCGAAAACCTACCAACAAAAACTTATGACCCAAAAGAACCTTTAATATATCTGATATATGCAGGTACATAGCCAAGATTTTTATGCTACGGGAGCTGAATGGTAATGTAGACAATTGAGTCATTCGCTGAGCAATTGTTATTAGCAAAAATGTTATTGTATAAAACCTATGAAAATAACTTTTACGAATTATAGTATTAGTTAATTTTCATAAAATCAAATAAAATTAATTAAAATTTTTCAAATCAATTACATATAAGATGATTTTAGATCTATTGATAAAAATAAAAATAAAAAATTAGCTTAATTTCATTATATAATTACTTGGTAAAACTCATTTTTATTATGTTCATGTGAAAATCCAAACAAAATGAAATAGAGTGTGTGTATCTATTTTAAATACATATTGTATACACCATTGGGTCCTATATATCAAATTTGGAGAAAATTGTATTTTCTCCTTTTAAATTATTACCCTGATTGAATCTTATCATTTGATTATTAAATTAACTATTTAAATTGCTAAGTTTTTTACGCCAAGTGTTAAATTTTAATTTTGCTTAAATTTTATAGTTCACGAGATTACTTGGAATACTTAATGGTGCAATATGTTTAAATGAATAGTTTAAGGATAAAGCAAAATCACCATTTAAGGAAAACTTTAGGGGCCACGTAAAATGAAAAAAAAAATATAGTTTTTAGGTTAAAGAATAATTTTTAAATTAAGAGGGCCAATTTGAGAGGTATAAAGTGCAATTCTATAAAGTCGAGGGGGTGACCATGACCCCCTAGGCCAAAGCTTGGCTCCGTCATTGGATATATGTACATTTATAAATTTAAATATACTCTTATTGGTATGTCACTGGATATATACATACTCTATGGTGATTACCAGCCAGTTGACCACATGCAATGTGATGATGGATTTACCAATAATAGTTGTCACCTTTTTTTTAAATAAAAAAAATATGTTATAATCCCCATCGGCAAAAGTGAAAAGAAATAAAAAAATGGTAAAATTTCTTAGAGAATGACTATTTACTAAGGCAAAAAAAAGTCCACGCAAGCAATTGTAATTTTAAAGGAATAGGTTTCCAAACTTGGGACCCTCTTGAAATAGTCATTATTCTTTTATTAGTAAAACTTAAACGGTAAGTAATTATTAGGAGTGGTCAAGTCTGTCATCTTGTAAACAAGAGATTACAGGTTTGATATTTCTCACACCTCCTATGAGTTAGTCAACCTTGTTCATCAGAAAATATGTCATTCAATTAACTCGAATTATGGTGACCAGTTCAGAGCTCAAGAGAGTAATCAGCATAAGTCTAAACACCCTTCCATATAAATAATAGAGAATATGAAATAAAACTGTAACAATGGTTGATTCAAGGTGATGATGCACAAAATTGACTTTGCACACTACTAGTCAAGTAATTTAGAAATTAAGGTAGTAATTAAAGTAGAGAGAGACGGGATTTATAGTGGTTCAGTCAATATGACCTACGTCCACTTTTGAATGGCTTGGGATTGCCGATATTTTATTGATTCCGGTGAGTAATAAGAACGGAGTGTTACAGATTGGAGAGGAAGAGGAGTTTTATGCTCTGTAGGGTGTGATCTGATCTAATCTGCTCTGATCTGCCATCCAAGTGTTGGTGGGGCTTACATTTTATAGTCGTCTCCTAACAGATTGGGGCGACTTAATAGCAACTGTCCAACTATTTTGGTGGGGCTTGCGACTTCTTCTCAACGGGCGAGACAGTTGCGGTGCTCTCCATGAGACTCGGTCAAATGATGAGGTGAAGGTTGACTATTTCCAAAGTGGTGGAGGTGAGGCTCCTGGGATGACCTTTACTCCATGGTGGCGAGGAAAAGGGCTGGGCGCCTGATGAGGAAACCTGGGTGCCTGAGGAGGAGGGCAGGGCGCCTGAAGAGGAGACCTGGGCGCCTGAGAGTGTCTTGGCGCCAGGCCTGGGCGCCTGGCGTGATGGCCTAGACGTCAGGGATGGTCTGGGCGCCCAGCTTGGGCGCCAGAGGGTCCCTGGATGACCTTGTGTGCTCCTGCTAATGTAGCTCCTTAAACTTGACCTTATGTGCTCCCTGCTAATGTAGCTCCTTGAGCTTGACCGGGTTGACCATATTGGGCTTGGTTAGCTGGACCTCTTGAAGTTGGGTTATTGGGCTTGTAACATGAGTTGGGCCTTTGGGCTTGGCCCATCATTTGCCCCCCAATGCCCTGTGTCCAATGGAATTTGGAGAGGAGGGCATTCGGTTGAATTTTCGGCTGACTGGCATAACTGAAAAAACTTCGGGAGGCCAAAACTTGTGCTTTTAGGCATTTTTTGAGCTTTTAACAGCATCAATCATAGCCATAGGCTATGAGTTTTGTAGGGCTCGCCGAGAGCTTCGATTTGATATATTATAAGCCTCATTTGGAGCAACGGAGCAAAAGTTACGGTCAAAACTTCGAGCAGAGAGTTGTGTGCACAGTTTTGGGTGACCAGACAGCTTTTGGGCGAGCTGGAGGTGTCCTGAGCGAGCTAGAAGTGTCCTGGGCGAACATATTTTTTATTTTTTTTTCGAAAAAACTTCGAGAGGCCAAAACAGCTGTTTCTGAGCCTTTTTTGGACTTTTTACAGCATCAATCATAGCCAAAGGCAATGAGTCTTGTAGAGCTCGTCGAGAGTTTCGATTTGATATATTATAAGCCCCATTTTGAGCACCTTGAGCGAGCCGGAGCTGTCTTGGGTAGGGCTGTTAATCAAACTGAGCTACTCGAGCTTGGCTTGAGTTCGGCTCGTTCAGGCTCGGCTCGTTTTCTAAAAGAGCCAAAACTTGAACAAGTTTTTAGGCTCGTTTAGAAAACAAGTCCTACAAGCTCGGCTCAAACTCGACAAGCTCGACTCGTTTATGTGCAAATACTCGGGCTCGGCTCGGGCTCAACTTATTTTTGGCTCGATCAGGCTCAGCTCGTTTCCTAAACGAGCCAAACTTGAACAATTTTTTAAGCTCGATTAAGAAACAAGCTTTTAAAGTTCAGCTCGAACTCGGCTCGGACTCGTTCGACTAACAGCCCTAGTCTTGGGCGAGCCGGAGTTGCCTTGGGCGAGCCTGGGGGGTCTGGACGCCCGAGAGGTACTGGGAGGTCTGGGCGCCTATGCTGGGCGCCTAAGAGGTGTTGGGGGCCTGTGCTGGGCGACAAATAGGTGCTGGGCGCCTGTGCTGGGCACCTGAGAGGTGTTGAGTGCCTGTGCTAGGCGCCTAAAAGGTGTTCGGCGCATGTGCTCGGCGCCTGAAAGGTCTGGGCGCCTGAGAGGTGTTGAAAAAACAATGTTATTCCAAACATTAAAATATTTAAAACAATTACCTGGAGAGAGAGAGAGAGAGAGGTAGGCTACCTGCTTGAGAACAGTGCAGAGGTAGGTGGGCTGCCTGCTTGAGAGCAGTGCAGAGGTAGGTAGGCTGCCTGCTTGAGAGCAGTGCAGAGGTAGGCTGCCTGCTTAAGAGCAATGCAGAGATAGGTTGTCTGCTTAAGAGCAGAGCAGAGATATGCCAGGCTTTTGGCGACCCTCGAGAGAGCCATTAAGCTGGAGATAGGCTGTCTGTTTGAGAACAGTGCAGAGACCAAGCTTTTTGGCGACCCTCGAGAGAGCCGCTAAGCTAGAGATAGACTGTCTGTTTGAGAACAGTGCAAAGGCCAAGCTTTTTGGCGACCGAGAGAGCCGCTAAGCTGGAGTTAGGCTGCCTGTTTGAGAACAGTACAGAGGCCAAGCTTTTGGCGACCCGCGAAAGCCGCTAAGCTGGAGTTAGGCTGCCTGTTTGAGAACAGTGCAGAAACAGATCAATCTTTTGATGATCCGCGAGATGATTCACCTCGCCTAGACTTGTTGATTTCCTTAGCATTCATATATTTTTGAGTTTTTGCCAATAGTTATGGCATGCTCTTTGGTGGTCGTTTCATCACGGAGAAAATGAAGCTCGATGATCGGAGGCCTCTCAAGAAGGCGGTCATGCTGACTTTTTCATCGGGTTCTTCGACCTGAAGGACCCCCTCCTTAAAACGAGTGAGGTAGTTTCTCAGGCTCTCATCTTGGTCCTGTTTTATGTTGAGCAGATGGGTGACAGGCTTCTGCTGGCAGTGTCCACCAATGAACTGTGTCACAAAAGATCTGCTCAATTCGGCGAAGGAGCCTATGGAGGCGGGGGTGAGTTTGGCGAACCATTGTCGCGCTGATCCTTTCAAGGTGGTCGGGAACGCTCTGCACATGATTTCGTCAGGGACGTTGTGCAGCTGCATCAAGGTCTTGTAAGTTTCCAGATGATCCAGTGGATCCTTCGTACCATCAAATGTCTCTACAGATGACATTTTAAATTTTTGAGGGAGGGGGTAGTTCACGACGTCAAGTTTGAAAGGTGTGTCAGTTCGCCTAACAAGGTAGTCCACAGTCTCAGGTCCTTGTGCTTTCATGGCGTTGAAGATGTCACCCAGTTGATTTTGTACCTCTTTAATTTTCTCGTCCCAGTGATTGGGAGCTCCTCTTGAATTGTCGTGAAAATGGCTCTCATGCGCCATGCTTTGATTTTCACCCTCATCCTCATGGAGAGGAGGGTCTCCACCATGAGGAGCAGGAGCTGGAGGAGGAGGAGGTTGGAGTCCCTCATGGGGAGGTCCCCCATGATGGGCGCCCAAAGGAGCTCTCATAGGCTGGGCGCCCAAATGAGCTCCAAAAGTGGCGCTATGATGGGGTGCCTCCATGTAGGGAGCCTCTTGACGCCCAAGGCGTGGAGTTCCTCTCACTTGAGGTCCAGGTTGTGCTCCTCCCTGCGCAGCAAACATTAATTGGAGGATCTGTTGGTTCTGGGCCACAAGCTCCTGCATGGTCTCCAACATCTATTGCGCACTTGGGACAGGATTGGCCGGTAGAGGAGCAACCTCCTCTTCTCATGGTTGGCTATCCTCAGGCTGGTTCATCGATCGGGTAGTGATCGCCATTGATTCAACAGAGAAAGTGTTTAGAAATGAGAATTTTGTTGATTCCCACAGACGGCGCCAAACTGATGATGCACAAAATTGACTTTGCACACTACTAGTCAAGTAATTTAGAAATTAAGGTAGTAATTAAAGTAGAGAGAGACGGGATTTATAGTGGTTCGGTCAATATGACCTACGTCCACTTTTGAATGGCTTGGGGTTGCCGGTATTTTATTGATTCCGGTGAGTAATAAGAACGGAGTGTTACAGATTGGAGAGGAAGAGGAGTTTTATGCTCTGTAGAGTGTGATCTGATCTGATCTGCTCTGATCTGCCCTCCAAGTGTTGGTGGAGCTTACATTTTATAGTCATCCCCTAACAGATTGGGGTGACTTAATAGCAACTGTCCAACTATTCTGGTGGGGCTTGCGACTTCTTCTCAACGAGCGAGACAGTTGCGGTGCTCTCCATGAGACTCGGTCAAATGATGAGGTGAAGGTTGACTATTTCCAAAGTGGTGGAGGTGAGGCTCCTGGGATGACCTTTACTCCATGGTGGCGAGGAAGAGGGTTGGGCGCCTGATGAGGAGACCTGGGCGCCTGAGGGGGAGGGCTGGGCGCCTGAGAGTGTCTTGGTGCCAGGCCTGGGCGCCTGGGGTGATGGCCTAGACGTCAGGGATGGTCTGGGCGCCCAGCTTGGGCGCTAGAGGGTCTCTGGATGACCTTGTGTGCTCCTGCTAATGTAGCTCCTTGAATTTGACCTTATGTGCTCCTTGCTAATGTAGCTCCTTGAGCTTGTTGAGCTTGACCGGGCAGACCATATTGGGCTTGGTTAGCTGGACCTCTTGAAGTTGGGCCATTGGGCTTGTAACATGAGTTGGGTCTTTGGGCTTGGCCCATCACAAGGCATAAAACATTCCAAAAAAAAAAAATTGAACAAAGGGCCTACTGTACAGATAACTTTCCATCTGGTGAAGTTATGTTGGGCTTGGAAGCAGTGAAGCAATGTCGTGTTGGGCTTTGTTACCCATCAAAAAAGGTTATATTGGACTGAATATTGGGCTTTTGTGATTGTTCTGGAATTCTTTGCCCCTCAAATGGTCAATGGATTAATGGGGTGGTTTACACTCTAGGAAATCGGAAATAATTTAGTGAAAATTGGAAGTGAGTCCCTCTATATGTACTTGTTTGGAGATAAGTCCTCCAAGGAAACTTATAAGGGGCTAAGTCCATGTTTAAAATTATATGTAATGACTTAAGTCCACTTTTTTTTTTTATCTCAAAAATACCCTTCCTTGAAAGGAAGTTAAATTAATTTTCTATTTTGAAAATTGTTATCCCTTAATTCAAGGTCAATTAAAATATGTCAATAAAATTTCTATCATAAATTTATAATTCAAATTCAAAGCTCTCTCTCTCTCTCTCTCTATATATATATATATATATACGCTGGGGTTGTTATGGAGATGATGCAAGTATAGTGGTGGCGGTGATGTGGAGTAAAAAGGAGCTATCAAAGTGAAACTTTAATGGGCTTTTGTGTGATGGTGATGGTGGTGAGCGTTGTTATGGAAAGTTGAACACTGAATTATGAGTTTTAATTGCTAAAATTGAACACTAAATTCTGAGTTTTAAATGCTAATTTTTTTAATTCGCAAACTGTTTTGTATCAACTGCAATTTAAGTATTGAATTTAATCAAACTGTTTGACAAATATAAGGAGCTGAAGTCTAAAAATTATTACTATTCTAATTTTGCCCTTTTCTTTAACCATCTTTCCGCAATTGCCTTATTCACATCACCACCATCACAATGGTGGTAATAGTGGTGGCGGCGACGGTGGTGGTGGCACAATGATAGTGGTGGCGACAACAATGGTGATGGTGACAGCGGTGGTGGCGGGGATCCAATGGTAGTGGCGTTGATGGCGATGGTGGTTGTGGTGGTAGTGGCGACAGTGTACTGGTGGTGGCAGTGACATAATGGTTGTGGTGGTGATGGGGGACACAATGGTGGTGATGGTGGAGGTGGTGGTGGTGATGGTGGTGGTGGCGATAATGATAGTGGTGGCGATAATGATAGTGGTGGTGGTGGTGGTGGTGGCACAATGGTAGTAGTGGCGGCAACGATGATGGTGGTGGTAGCAACACTATGGTGGTGGTGGTGGCGACAACACAATGGTAGTGACGATGGTGGTGATGGTGGTGATAGCGGTGGTGGCAATGAGAGTGGCAATGGTGGTGGCAGTGGCACAATGGTGGTGGTGGTGGTGGCGGCGACAGTGGTGATGGTGGTAACGGTAGCGGTGGCACAATGGTGGTGGTGGCGGTGACATAATGATAGTGGTGGTGACGACTACACAATGGTGGTGGCGGCAATTGTGGTGATAGTGATGGTGGTGGTGGCACAATGGTACCGGTGGCGGCAGCAATGGTGGTGGTGACGGTGGCATAATGGTGGTGGTGGTAATGGTGACGAAGGTGGTGGCAATGATGGTTGTGGTGGTGGTACAATGGTGGTAGTGGTGGCAATGAACACAATGGTGGTGAGAGTATATTTGTCCATTATGAGAAATTGATAAAATCCTTATTGACTAACATTTTCAGCATTAAGTGATAAGTATGTGACTTACTACTTAAAATTTTAGCTTATTTTTAAGAAGTGCTTAAAATATTAAGTAGTGTGAGTTTTAGGTTATCAAACGGGTTTAATTTATTTTGTGCTTAGAGTATTCAGTTTTAAGCCTTAAGTGGTATTATCAAACAGCCTCGTACAATACTTTTTGCAACTATTCTCATGGGAAGAAATTGATTTTTTAGATAGCAGATTTTTGGAGAGAAACCATCAAGAGGAACTGGCAAGTAGAGGTGTTCACCCTACCCTATGAGTAGGAAATATGGTCTTCCTACCTGATACTTTGCGAATTTTTTTTTTCTTGGCCTATCCTACCCAATCAAGTGTGATATTCCTACCTGACTTCTAGCCAAATTAATCGAGTAGGAAGTCGGGTAGGAAATCGGATAAACACTTTGTAGTTATTAATTTTTGGATCATTTTAACAATTCAATTAAATAACATGCACCAATTTAACAACACAATAAACCAATAACACTAAAACCTAAAACAATTACAATAAAACACAAGAAAGCATAAAAATCAATTCATCATAATTGTTACACAAATACAATAAAGCATAAATCAATCCATCATAATTTTTGCACAAATACAAATAACAATTATTTTAAGTTTAAATCATATGATTAGAGAATTAGGGTTTTTCGTTTATATATATATATATTAATGCGGGTAGGGTAGGGTAAAAATACTGAAATTAATGGCTATTTTGCATTCCTACCCGATTTAATCGGAAGACAAAAAACTCTTCCGCATTCCTACCTGATTTTTTCGGCTAGCCGTTCAATAGGGTCGGGTAGGGTAGGAAATTGTGGCTAATCAAAAATTTGAACACCCCTACTGGCAAGATTTTATGAGATACGTCATTGTTAAAAAACACTCAAGAGAAAGGCTAATATGAGAAACTGGTCCTATTTGATTTGTATCTTAAAAACTGTTTTCTGTTTGTGGAAATAATTTCTAGGAGAAAAGTTGTTTGACTAGTTTTTTTTGTTTTTGTTTTTTGAAATTTGAGAACAAAAACTGGATAGATAGGGTGCGTTTGGTAACGTTTTCGTTTTTATGTTTTTTTCTATAAAAAAAATAGAACTAAGTTTTGTTTTTTTGGTGATAAAAATTAAAAATATAAAACATGTTTGGTAGTCCTTTATATTTAAAAAAATGTGAAAATAAAAATAAAAAATCTGTTTGGTATTGTACCAAAAATTCATCACCCAAACCCCACCACCCAACCCCCAGTAACCACCCAAAACCACCCACTGAAACCCACCCCCAACCCCCATTGACCACCCAAAACCACCACCCAACCCCACTGACCACCCACCGAAACCCACCCCCACCACCACCAAAACCCCACCACTGTGGCAGAGTTACCACAACCACCGAAATCCACCACCCAACCCCCAGTAACCACCCACCGAAACCCACCCCCACCCCCACCACCACCACCACCACCACCAAAACCCCACCACTGTGGCAGAGTTACCACAACCACCGAAATCCACCACAACAACCATTGAAATCAAACCACCAAAACACACCCCCTCCACCACCGAAACCCACCTCCAATCCAACCCCCACAATCGAAACCCCCAACCCACCCCTAACCCCTACCATCGAAACCGAAACCCAACCCCCACCATCGAAACCCACCACCACCACAACCGCCGAAAATCCAACCCCAACCAGCAAACCCACTACCCATCCCTGAAACCCAACTCCACCACCACCCCCAAAATCCAACCCTGAAACTCCCCAACACAACCATCAGAGAAGGGCGAGAGAGAGAGAGACAGTGAGTCGAGAAAGACAGTGAGTCGTTCAGAGCGATTGGTGGTGGCGATGGCGATGGCGTGGCTTCGGCTTCGTCGTTGTCGTTGGCATCGAGAGAGAGAGAGGGCAGAAAGAGACGATAGAGAGGGGTGAAAGGGATAGCCTTTTATACCCAAGCAAAAAAAAAGATGTTTTTTGTTGCTAAGCAGGATCAATGCCAAGACCTCATTAGATCATCGCGCGTGTTTTTTTTTGGATGTTTTCAAAAGCATCCTTTTAGATGTTTCCACATTTTTGCCTTGTTTTTAAAACGGGGATGTTAAAAAAAAATTAAAAACAATCACCAAACGTATTTTTGTTTTCTTTTTAACCATAAAATGAAAACAAAAACGAAAAAAAACAAAAACTGCCTGTTACCAAACGGGCCCTTAAATAACAAGTTAGAGTTGTTTTGTATGTTTTTTGAAAACTGAGAACAAAAACTGGATAGATTTAAAGAACAAATTAGAATTGTTTTGTAAGTTTTTGGAAACAATCTTTCTAGAATTTAGAAAACACAACCACCATACTTCCACTACCACGTTCACCACACCACCACCACCAACAACACACTTCCATCACTACCACACTCCCACCACCACCACCACCATCACCATCATGTCCACCACACCACCGCCACCACATTTCTACTATTACCACATTTCTGTTTTCATTGTTTGATGGGTTATCTAAATAAGTTTTATTATTTTCTATTTTGTAAAATTATTTTTGGAATCACATAACCAATCAAGTTATGCGACACACAAAACACCAAAAACAATTTTCTAAAATTCTTCCTAAAAATAATTTCCTAAAACTCTTCCAAAAAACAGTTTTCGAATATTGTTTTTTGAGACAAACTAAACAGAGCCGGAATTTTGATATAGCCGACCCAAAAAAATTGGGACAAAACTTTGTTCAATTGAATCGTTTCAACCTTGACTCAAAATTTTATTTAAATTTGAATTGACTTTTAACCAAAAAGCTTAATTTGATACAAAGGACTCCAATGGACAAACTCAAATTTAGAGGAGGAAAAAAATCAAATTTAAAAATAGTGAAATATGACCATTAAATATTTAAAGGAAAATAAAATATGATCATTAGTGATTTGAATAAAATTTTAAATCTCCATTCATTTGATATAAGTTTGAGTAAATTGTTTGAGCTTTGTTTTTAACCTACCTTTACTCAAAATTTAAATTTGAGTCAAGATTTGGATTAGAGTTAGAGATGTTCTAACACGACCAAAAAACATACCGGAGTTGTTTGGTTGAAGTATTAAAGGATGAATTACATAATTATAACAGATTAAATTCTCTAATCCAACATTATACTAGATTTGGTTGCAAAAAACACATTGTATTATATATAGTTTTATTTCAAATACTTAACCAAATAATACACTATATCATTACTATTGGGCCGATGATAATACCACTTGGAGAGGTGATATTATAATCTAGTTCGAGCATATTGAGTTATAAATTACTCACCAAATAAATAAAAACATAAGTAGACAAGATAGATGATTTTTTGGTCAATATGTGATTAGTATTATCTATCCCGTTCTTAATCTATTGCACTAGGTTACAATACATAGTACTTTTATCTCATACTTAATTTTGTATTTTATTCGATTATATAAAATTAGACTATATTATTTAATACAATTTATTCTTTTAAAATACGATAACCAAATGTGCTCACAGGGGAGATTGAGTTAGCCAAGTGACATGCATCCAGAGACTAGGGTTGTTGGAACTACTTGGGACATCTACAAGTCACAGACCAAAGAAGAAGCTTCTGCTTGAATGGAAGAAGAGTAAGCCAGCAGCCAAGCCTGACCGAAGTGGTCCAATGACAAAACAAAAACACATACTTCAACCCCCTCCTACGTAATTACACAACACAAAAAGAAAACAAGCCCATGTAGTCAAATTTGGGTTGACATGGTCAACTTTGATGAAACACGTTTATTGAACTATTCCCGGCATTCAACTATCCCATCATCTTTTCTTTGGCAATCCAACTATTCCCGAACTAGTGCTATGACTCTGTCCCTCCCCTCTTAAAGACAATCAATTTGGTACATTTTGAGACAATATTGTTATACGATACATATAAACTTTTAATTTCAGACGATTCGACCGAATCGTCTGAGTTACATTCGAATTAGTCCCGAGTCGTCGAACTAATACAGTTCTGTGACGCTACGATATGACCTGAATCTCTTATTATGTTTAACATTTTCTTTTAGATCATATCACCTAATATTGCGCCACAATGTCGCGACTAATGTGTCTCAGAACCCTCTAAATTGATGATCAATACCTCGATCTTGAACTATGGCGGCACATTTGGATATTCAAACCCTGACTTAGGTCTTATTAAGGTGCATGCCAATTGGTTGAACTATTCACTAAGCTAATCGCTCGGGATATCAATTTGTAAATAGCATATTGCATAATTTAGATCTTATTCAATACATTTAGGGTGTGTTTGCTTTAATTATTAGAAAAGAGAGATTGAAAAAAACAATGCTTGACCCACCTTATTTCTCTTATACCCATGTTTAGATACACATTTTTTGGCCGGTATTATCACTTAAAAGTAATATCATCATGGTTGAATCGGGTATTTAATACCACCTAGTGCTTCTTAAATAAACTCACATTTTCGGCGGATTTAAATAATCCGGTTGGAATGTATTTGAGCAAAAAATATTTTTACCATAAAAAATTTCAAGAATATAAATATCACTATTTATTTTGAGGGTTCTTTAATAATTTAATGTTTACCATTATTCAATATTCTATCCAAACAAAAGTATTAGATAGAATAATATGGAGTCCACTACTTCTTAATACTTGAATCAAACATGAGATGATGAAATATTATTATTATAATTAGTTTAAGGACCGAATGAATGGGTATAAAATGGACAGGTTTGTCCAATTTAATCTTCCCTAATGCTTAAACCAAGCACACCCTTAAGACCCAGTTTCAAAACAACATAAATATATCATATGAATAGAAATGAAAACTGTATACAAGGCTCAGTCTATACTAGTCAAGAGTCACCTTTACCCACTGATTGTAAGGGGTGAAAAATTTACAGGAAAATAGTGTGTGCTCTGTTTTCTCTTGCTGCTGAGGACAATCCCCCACATGCCGCAAGGAAAAATGAGTCATGGAACAAAAAGTTTCCGCTTACTGGCTTCAAAGGCCCCTGCAAGTTTCTTTGAAACTGGAAAATTGCAGATAACTGATTTGCCTGTTATCAACTGAATTACTTCCTCATAGCTTGAATCATGATACCAACTGATTCAATTGAATGATCATCACAGTTATATCATCTATGGAACCCCTTGTTATTGATAGATCAGCTAGCTTCTTACAAGCAGAAAATGGCTCTGGTTTATCAACACCTATGCATAAAGGTCGAACTACATCTACTGCCTCCTGATTACTAACCTGAAAAAGAAGACAAGTATAAAGCTGTTTAGTTTCCCAAGTGTTAAAGTGAAAATCAATTTATGCAAAGAAACGGGGGAAAGAGGTAAATGGATGAGTTTTTTGCTGATTTTACCTTATCCCAAAGTCCATCAGAGGCTAGGATTAAGAATTCGCACTCCGGTCTAATCTTCAAGATTGTAGTTTCTGGTTCTGCTAGAACCCATTTTTTAAGATGTCGATCACCAATTCCTCTTGATACAGCAAGAGACCCTTGTATTCTCCAAACACCATGGCAACAATCCACATAGCCACCCTACAAGAAAGACAGACACAAAACCCATCAGTTCCAATATGGATGATCTTGAACAGTCACAATGCAGTACTTAATACACATTTCATTTATGCTCAAGAAACATTGCTGCTTACCAGGCGCTCAATCCTTTCTCTTTCATCTCTTATTGATGGTCGGTGATCAACTGTCAAGGCCTCAGCAACTCCTCCACGGCTCATGACGGCACGGCAATCACCAGCATTTGAGACCACAAGGTTGCCTTTCCGTATCAGTGCTGTCACACAGCAAGCCCCACTACCGACATCTTCCTTCAGAAACTCTGCATCTGTGGTTCGGTAACCCTCTATGACAGCCTCTTTGATTCCTTCTTCACATGTCCATGTCAATTCATCCATAATGTTCGTACTCAGGTGCTTTGATGCAAATTCAGCAGCTTTTGCTCCTCCATGCCCATCAAAAACCCCAAAGAAAGCCTGTAATTTATAGAACCACATAAAGTCGGGATCTAGTACAGTAATGTGTTGTGGGTATTACAACTGCATAAATTGAATTCACTCAAAGTTTATTGGGTTTCATTCATTATACCACAACGACCAAAATTCCTATTTATACCCTCGTTTTCTTCTTTCTACTTCATATAAGTACCAAGTAATTAACTGTCTAAATAGGATGATTATCTGCTTATAGAGGTAAGGCTACGTACTTCTAACCCTAACCCTCGTCAGACCCGTAATAACAGGAGTCCCATGTATTAGGTACGCCCAATAGGATGATTCTCTCAATAAAGTTATCCCAGTTCTTATTGTTATATCAATCAGTCAACTATTTTTTCTGAAAATTTTCACATTCTCACCTTATGTTGCAGATTAAACTTCTATGTTTTTCTTGAAACCATCAACTACCCATCTACCTAAGATCACCTTAACTTTGGCTGTTGAACACACACATTCAGCTACCCATGTACTAAGATCCACCACCCTAATCATGATACATAGAACATGACATTCAATGATGGAAATGAACAATCAGCACATGTTTGCACAAAAAAAAGGTCAAATAATTTCATTGAAAAGAGACCTAATTAAACTTACCTGTTTAGAATCTCCTTCAAGTCCAACAACTGCCGAGTACCGATCCTCCATGGCACCCTTTTTGCCTCTTTTACAATACACGGAATACCCCTCTCCTTCAAACTCCACCTCATTGAACCTATCCACTTCTCTTGGCGTCCCAACCATCAGATCAAAACCCAACGGGGCCATAGGAATATTAATATTCGCCGGTCTCTTCCTCTTCAACAGCGTCACCGGCGTCGATGTCGAACAAATCGGTTCTTCCTTTTTAGATTCCCGATTGTACTCACTTATTTGTTTGTGAAATCGAATCGATAGGGGCGATAACGGGGAAGATGAAGAAGAAAAAGAAGACGACGACGGGGTTGCAGGACACGAAACTGAGGCTTTACAGAAGATTGGTGAGACCCTGGGTGAGAGTGAGAACACGGGTGAATTTGCTACTGCTACAGAGAACTGCATGTTGCTTTTTGCTTTCGATCAAATTTCCTCTAATTTGAGTTTCGAAACAAATTCAGAACTGGTATTTGAGGGAGAAGTGGGAAGAGATAGAGAAGATGATATTCGCAAGTACAAAGGATTTCAGCAGAGTCACGGTTATATAGAGCAACATAGAGGATGTTCGAGGAAAACATAGACGATGTCGTTTTGGAGGTTGGCTGGCTGGAGAGCAGAATGTGATTCTTCACGCTCTTCAAGAAAGTCGTGTTGTGCATCTCATGAATTGGAGAAAATATTCAATTCAACGGTCAAGTCTCGGTGGTATTTTTATTAAATTAAATAATTATTATGTGATATTAGTAAGATTTATAAATCATATATTTTTTTTATTATTAATAGGTGATACTATGTAGTGGTGATGACATTGTATAATCATTACACAATGTGTATCCAATTTTTTTTAAAAGGCGAGCATGATTTTTTTAAGTATTTTCCCAATAACATTTGTTGACATTTTTTTTCTTCTATTTTTATCCATATTTACTCTCTACTTTTAAAATTAAATAACATATATGGTAACTGATATTTTTCTATTTTATATACTGATATTTTTCTATTGTCACTCCAAATATTAGTCAGTCAAGAAGTATTGTCTTTCAGTATTACACGGATATTTATACTTTATAGGAGATTATACCGCACCTACATTAGGGTCGAATTCAGTGACGAAGTCAGAAATATGTTCTAAGGTGGACACACTCTAACTATAAATTTTACTTTGTTCTCTAATAGGTAAAAATAATGTGATACATTTTTATTTTTTACATCATATTTAACACTTAAAGATTAATTAAACATAGATAGGTCAAAAACAAGTATACTATATATATATATATATATATATATATATATATATATATATATATATATATATATATATGTGAAAAAAAAAAAAAAACTAAAAAGAGGTTAATTATAACTTTTTACAAAAAAAAATGAAGTTAATTACATAAGAAATATGATCAAAATATCAATGTTAAAGTCACAACTGGTAATATCAATATCAAAATTTGAAGTTGTGACGTGCAACAATGTGTTTTTGGAGAGAACTTGAGAATGAAGCGAGTTAGACCTTTTTTTTTTTTTTATTGTTGACTCTAAGCAATTCTATAATTTATTCTATTTTTTTCCCAATTTATTAACCAAGAGGTTGTTCTTCCAATGAACCCAATTTTATTTATTTAAATTCATCAAGGTGAATACAATTAAAGATATTAAAATATATATATATATACAAAATATATATAGATAAAATAAAATAAAAAAAGTCAGGATGGGCCCGAGCCCGGCCATCTGTGCCTCCGTCACTGGTCGAATCTAAGATCCCACTGTATGTTTTGTGTGCTAAAGGTATAGTCCCATCGAGTTGTTATGGTATTCAAACTTAGATATTTTAAGTGAGTAAATTCAAGTTGTTATTTATTAGACGAGTCGCTGGATTATTCTAGAATGTGCTTGATGGGGTTAAACGCGCATGGAGTGCGAGTGGGAATGTGTACTCCTGATAATAGTGGTCAGTACTATATCCCACTAGGAACGTCATGATAGACGGAGGTGTTCAATGACTGGATCGTGTCAATGGTCAAACACGTTAAATTGTTTGTAATTCCAGTAGGAGGAAGTCAGTCAGTGGCTGGCACTTAATTGTGAGAATGGGTCTGCTCTTCTGACTCTTGCCGCCGCCTGGAGTATCCAAATATCAAGAGACTCATACATATACGGATCCGGCTCCTCTGCTGTGCGGCAGGAACAGCAGCGCCTGCTGTTCCTTAAAACGGCACAGTTTTGTGCCTTTTTTTTAAAAACCAATAAAACCCAAATAGATAGATCAATGATTCATGTAGTATAATTTTTTTTTAAAATTTTTGTATGTATTAAAATTCGAACCGATTAAATTTAATCCGAACTAATTAAAATTTAACTCGATTAAAAATTATATTTTTACGTATTAAAATTTGAACCGATTAAAATTATATTCGAGGCTCAAATCAAATTTTAATCGATCCAATTTTTTATACATTAAAAAATATAAATTTTCATTGACTCAAATTTTAATACGTAAAAAATAAATTTGAATCGGGACTAATAGTTTAAGTAGAGCTCAAATCGACTCGAATTTTAATACGCAAAAGAATTTTAATAGGCTCAAATTTTAATACGCAAAAAAAATAAATTTAATCAGTTCAAATCAAATTTTAAACAACTCAAATTTTAATATGTAAAAAAAAAAAAAAAGAATTTTAGTCATCTCAAATTTTAATACGTAGAAAAATAAATTTTAATCGACTCGAATTTTAATATAATTTTATATAGAAAGATTGTTTAGAGTTTATACAGGGAAAATTTTAGTATTTTAGATAATTTATTTTTATTATAAATGGTGGTTTAATAAAAAGGGGATGTCAGTGATATTTTTAATAATCGAATAAGTGTCTTTAAAAATATAATAAACTAGAAAAAATTTCAAAAAAAATTTGTTTTGTACGGAACATACTAGTGTTCTAGTCCCGATTAAAATTTGCTTTGAATCGATTAAAATTGATTAAAATTTATTTTTTACGTATTAAATTTGAGTCAATTAAAATTTATATTTTTTAATGTATAAAAAATTGGATCGATTAAAATTTGATTTGAGCCTCGAATAGAATTTTAATCGGTTCAAATTTTAATACGTAAAAATATAATTTTTAATCGAGTTAAATTTTAATTAGTTCGGATTAAATTTAATCGGTTCGAATTTTAATACATACAAAAATTTTAAAAAAAATTTATACTACATGAATCATTGATCTATCTATTTGGGTTTTATTGGTTTTTAAAAAAAAAGCACAAAACTGTGCCGTTTTAAGGAACAGCAGGCGCTGCTGTTCCTGCCGCACAGCAGAGGAGCCGGACCCTACATATACCACAAGTTTTTTTTTTTCATTTCCGAAAAATAGCACTTTGAACCTCAAAAGTTTTAAAAATTTTCATTTTGTACCTTTAAATGTTAGAGTTTTCACATTGTATCTTCATTGTATTAAAAATATTGTAATCTGATAATGTTGTTAACTTTCGTTGTTCATTCTGTTAATGTCAACGGCGTGGTTTTTGATAAAAATGAGTAACGGAAGTTAACGAAAGAGTAATATTTTAATATATTGAGAATATAATATAAAAAATTTAATCTTTGAGCATACAAAATAAATTTTTTTGAAAATAAATTATTAAAAATAAAATTTAATTGTTCTAAAGTAAATATAATAGGATTTAATAATTATTTTAGAGAAAATATGACTTATTGATGATTTTTCCAATTTTCTACTTGGTTTGGCCAGCATTAGACCCGGAATTAATTCTTAGTACATACCTAACCTATAACTGATTGGTGTACCTGATACAAAAGTTTGATATTGATTTCATATATCTTGTGTTCTTTTATAGATAAAGTAGTTATTACATTAAGTAGGGGTGTCAAACGTGTCGTATTCTAGTTTAGACTATTTATTATGCGTATTTAATAATCGTGTCAATTTTTTAATCGTTCGTGTCGGGATCGTATCAACGGGTCAGAGTTGACACCCCTAAAATTAAGTATGATTTATTTTATTCATTTATATATTTTTTATTAGAGTAGTTTCATTCATGAGGAATAATCTGTCATGAATACTCTAGTCCCAATGTGTATGGTTTATCTTTAACCGAATCGAGAAAAAATTAATCGAAATGTGCGTAAGTTGATTCGAATACACTAGACTGCTACACTAAATATTCTATAAAGATGTGCCATGCAATGCGACATGGTCTCTTCCGTTGCTTTTTCGTTTTCAATTTAAGGTGATTGAAACAATTGGTTTTGAATTGTTTATGGCGACTACATAAAGTACAAGGTCATGGTCAATTACATTGAGCTGGATTGAGCTGATTTTAATATTTTAAAACAAAACAACAATTATTTTACCATAATCTAATTATGTTAAGATAAAAATAAAAATAAATCAAAATGATTGTAACTACTTATTCCTATTTAATTCTAACTTTTGATACGATTTGTCTGCAATTTTGTTTTAGAAATGTCTGGAATCTACATTAATAACTACATTAAGACCCTCTAAAATTTATGTGAATACTCCAATATCAACATGCATTATGCAAGGATAGTGCAATGAAGATAAAAATAAATTGTAAATTCAAATAATTTTAGTATGAAATTTGTTAATTTTCTAGATATCATGCCAACTTCGTAATTACAAATTTACGATATAAATTATCTGTCTTTGTTCAAATTTTGAAGAGGAGATTAATAAAAGTGTTTATAAAATAACCTGAACCACAATATAAGAAAAGGATTTTTGCACTTTGCACCTAGAAAGATACCTTAATTTTCACTTTATACCTCTAAAGATTATTTTTTCTACTTTACACCCTAAATGTTATAAATTGATTCCAATATGGCTCTCGAATTAATATTCGTTTCAGATTCTGTTAAAAATTGATACACATACCACTCAAGAATATGAATGATAAGTTTATATTTTTATCTAAGAACAACACAAGTAGATGACATGTGTATTAAATTTTAATAAAATTTAAAACGGATGTTAATCCGAAAGTCACATTAAAATTAATTTATAACAGTCAAGATACAATATAAAAAAAATAGGAAAATACTATATAATCTAAATTTGTAATTTAAATTTGTATTTCAAATGAACGGGGACCATTTAATGAGTGAGTCCTATCAATTTTTTAATTGAGACCCTCTAATCCAACTATTTTTATTTATTTGAGATGTACATTTGACATATAAATTTGAGATATGTAACATTATTAAAAAAAATAATCTTTTAAGGTATAAAATAAGAACCACTCGGTTCTTGTAAATGTTTATCGGACAGTGTGATATTGGAAAGCAGCAAGAAGCCGCCAAGCTATTTCTGGATTCTTGCTGCGTTAACACGTGTCGGGTCCAAAGGCTTATACCGTTGTACGTGTCATTCTCTTCGTACCCCATTGGCATACGTGTCACCCATGCTCATCCCCCTTATCGCCCCGTCACCCCTCCACGCGTCACTCAATCCCACACCCTCCATTCCCCACTCATTCTTTCTTCCTCTATAAATTCTCCGTAATTCATTCGTTTGTTTTTGTCATCATCGTGTTCGTTGAGAAGAGAAGTATTTAAATAGCTCTTGTTTTGCAACTTAAAAGAGTGAGAGAGAGAGAGACATGTCTTCAGAACAGGAAAAAGCCGAGCTTGACGCCAGGGCAAGAGAGGGTCAGACCGTCATCCCCGGCGGCACTGGAGGAAAAAGCCTCGACGCTCAGGAACGCCTTGCTGAAGGTACTCTCTCTCTCTCTAATATGCACTCAATAGTATTATACTAAATATTTGTGTGTGTGTGTGGGTGTGAGATAACTATATATGAGGATATTGAGTGGAAGAGATGGGTATGAAGTTATATTGACAAGTTGTTTTGTGTGTTGGGGAATTGTAGGGAGGAGCAAAGGGGGGCAGACGAGGAGGGAGCAGCTGGGGAGCGAGGGATACCAGGAGATGGGTCGCAAGGGGGGACTGAGTACTACCGACAAGCCCGGGGGAGAGCGGGCTGAGGGGGAAGGAATTGAAATCGACGAATCCAAGTTCAAGACTAGAAGCTCAACTTAGTTTGTCTCTGTGCTCCAATGCTTTGTTCTCTTCAGTGCATGTATGTTAGTTGTATTATAGTTTGGGGGTCTTTTTATGTTAATGGTGTATCCGAGGGTTCTACTGCTGTTTTGTAGGTTAAGGACTCTTAATTGTAGGTTGTTCAAGGCTTAGGGGCCTTCTGTATGGTGTGGTTTAGTAGTTGGTGAGGTGCTTTGGTTTAGTTTTGTAGTTGGTTACTAAGAGTTCAATGTAATGTAGTTGCGGTTTTAGGCAAACTCCTTTTTATTCCAAGTTAGCTGTGTAATTTGCATGCATGTGACTCTAATTACTCATCTTCTGAGCTTATGGTTCCTCATGATGAGTAAATGTTGCATCTAATGTCACGTACGTTATCGGGTGGACAATCAATCAATCCAAGTTACAAAATGGGTATTTCCATTATGATATGATATAGTTTGAGGTGGATGCAAGGATACCAACGGTTATACATCGCATTGATATAATATTATGACATTATAATCTCAATTAATATAGCTATAATTATTACATGTAGATATGATTTATTAACTAATTAGGGTAATTAATCGAGCACTAATCTGACTTTATATATGAAATTTTTTTGGTTAGTAATTTTTTAGGAATAGTATACATACATATATGAAATAATTATTTTATTATATGGATGGGTAGCGTAGTGTTGATGAAGTTAAATAATTTGAATAATTATCACAAATAGGGCTTAATTATTTCAATTGAAATTTAATAAGATTTGATGCTTTGGCTAGAAAAAAGTATGATTTAATATTTCCCTACTTACAATATGCTTATTATATACTTAAATTGGCATGCATTGAATTGTAGTTTAACCACATAATACAGGATTAGAATGTTAGATATATGTATTAATCATATTTAAGGCATAAAAAATGAAAAAATCTAAAAATTAGGTGGTGAAATTTAAAAAGTGAAAACATAGACTTGTTTTAACAAGTAAATATCAAAGGATTAATATAAAATGTAGAATATAAAATAGAGTAATGTTATTTGGATCTAAAAATTTGACTTGACATAATGATGTGATTTCATAGCAATCATTGGATTAACAGTAAGTTCCAATGCTTGATGGGGTCTATAGTCAATCGAAATGTCACAGTGATTTAGGTCAACAAATTATGTCAGTAAATTAGATCCCAATAGCATTACTCGATAAAATAAGAGTAATGGTATAGAGACCTAAAAATTTAACCTAATGATGTGGTTTCATTATAACTATTAAATTAACATCAAGTTTTAATATTTAATGGGACCCACGGTTAATTCAAGAGTTATAGCAAATTAGGTCAATAAATTATGTCTCAATAAACATGAGGGGATACTAGTACGTATAAAATGTAAATATTCTCTCAAAAGTGGAGAATTCTAAACCACCTTTTGTTCTCTTTAATTATTATTAGTCATGCTTAATTCAAAAGAGTCTGAAGATGTTTGTGATAATGATAAAGGTGAAGATGAAAGACTAAACTGATTTACAGACCCTAATTCTTATAGAATCAAAAAGTAATGTATCAAACGGAACTATTGATGTGTGGTTGTCCGTCGGTCGGTATAGATCAAAACTTTAACATTTGTTTTGTATGGATATAAAATAAATTATATTACTGTTTGATATTTTTTTCTAAATTTTTTAATTAAAAATAGTTTCTTTAAAAAACAAATTTAATAACATTCTAAAATGCATCAGCTAATATTATTCTTATAAGGTGCATATGTATTAGGGTTTGTTGTGCTATGCATACTCTTTTTCTTTTTCTTTTTCTTTTTTATAGTTAAAATATAAACAAGTAATTTTATGATGATTTTAAAGTTAAAATATAAATTATAAAATTATTTATTTAATCTAAACGAATTGGTTGTTATATTCTATGTTTTTTTGAGTTTTTATTTTTATTAAATAGATGTAGTATATATAGGCACAAATATGGTCCCATAACTATCAAATCCAAACGTGTTATTGGTGGTTAGAGCTAACCTTTATTTGAAATTAGACAATTTTTGTGACCTTTGCCATGAAAGCGTCCATGGACTAACAAAGTGGGTCGAACCACCTGCCTGCATACACAAGCTCGATATATTTGAAGCTATCTCTTTCCTGTATCCCTTCACAATCAATGGTTAGAAAGTGGAGCTCCTGAACAGCATTGAAGAGGATAGTCTCACCAGGAGTTTTATAAACTCGCATTTCATTCCAACAAGCCAATTTTCAATCTTGTCAACACAAGAGAAAGCTTGGGCAAATCTTACTCCAATGACAACTGAAATAAATGGTTGCCAAAAACTAGTCTGGTCTTGGGCAATTATATCCCAATCTATAGAGAAGTGTGAAGCTCAATGGTTATTTTCTTTCCTCGGACCGATTGGATCCCAAATTGACAGGTTAGTGTGAGTTTATCCATGCGATTATACACTCTTCAAATAAGAATTAATTTTCTGAAAGATCCAGACTTTCGTACTTTGGTGGATCTCCGAGATCCTTTCGATGACTTATGTTGTGTTGAAGGAATATCTATATAATCCGATCTTTTGCATAAAACTCGTGGTAGCAACGGAACCGGAAAAAATATACAGAAAATATAGTGTTAAGGTCTACCCTGTATAGCTACTCAAATTGAATTAGTGATCGATTTCTAAGTTTCGTCGTAAACTTAATTGGTTATTTCCAATTACATAGATCAATAGTTCAAACCGCACTCAAGGTAGGGCATTTCTCATTTTTATAGGAACTTTTGTACCTGAAACAACAGTATCTACAATTCTAGCCTTGTCTTGGGCAATTATATCCCAATCTATAGAGAAGTGTGAAGCTCAATAGGAAACCATTCACTTCCTACATAATTATACTGTAACAACTTGCACATGTGAGATTGACTAACCAGCAAGTCCAGAATTTAGAAAACA